>JBAMAX010004609.1:0-45910 GCA_037043745.1 Chymomyza amoena
GATGCAATGATTTGCAAATAATAATGGTGATAATGATCGATAAAAAAAAGAATTTTCATCTGATTTTAAACTTTTTCTGAATTAAAAAAAAAAAAAATTTCTTTTATTTATTTATCTTTTGTAGTAATTTTATGGTTCACTTCTAAAATGTCGTAAATACAAAAAAAAATGTATTTGGTTTTATTTGATTAGAAAGCGTCTTAGAATTATAACTTAATGCAACGATTTGGAAAATTAATGCTGATCGAAAAAAAGGATTTTTCTCAGATTTTAAGCTTCTCTTAATTTAAAAAACAAAATCTCTTTTCTTATCCGGGACTAAGCTGTCAAATATTTCTATGCCATCCAAAATGTCTATAAGGCCCACTCAATATTTTTTTGTACTTTTTTTTAAATACAAAAATTTTCTAAAAACATAAAATTATATAATTTTTTTATGTACTTTTATGAAAATTTCAGTCATAATTTTTTTCTTTAAACCGTTGTTAAGCGTCATTATGTAATGTTAAAAAAAAAGTGTATTTCCGAATTTAGTTCATAATCTTTTTTTTTATGGTAACTTGGTTAAGGATTTCGAAGTTGTAGGCTAATACTATAGGAGGGTAAAAAAGAAAACTTGTCCGAGAACTACTAACAATCATGTGTGGCCAATCTTGTATTTCGTGGAGTTTTTTTTTTTTTTTTTTTTTTTTTTTTTTTTTTTTTTTTTTTTTTTTTTTTTTTTTTTTTTTTTTTTTTTTTTTTTTTTTTTTTTTTTTTTTTTTTTTTTTTTTTTTTTTTTTTTTTTTTAAATTTATTATGAAAGTAAAATTTGGATGCAACACGGTTAGTTTTTAAAATGATGCACATTAATTTTTTGCTTTTATCTGATTTAAAGGACCTTGGTGCAAAAAATGAAAAAATTGAATTTTTATGCAAAATGGATAATGTTTAAAAGAATTCATATTAAAATTTTGGTTTTATTTGATTAGAAGTGGCCTGCGAAAAAAAATTCCCAACGATTTTTAAAAAATATTAAATGCACATCATTCAGGAAACGCAACAAACTTTTTTGAAATATAATGATGCTCTCAATTCCGTTTTTAAAAGGAACTCTTGATTCTATAAAAGGTCTTTGTTACTTTTTATTTAATTGTGACTAAACTACTGAATATTTTCAAAGAAATTTCTTGTCTGAGTTATCCAAAAGGTGCATTAACAAAAAATTTTTATTTTAATTTTCTTAGAAAAATTTGAATTTTTAAAAAATATTTTTTAGATAATGCTTTGCAAACATGCCAATCGCCATATGTTTTTAAACACATAACAAAGTCTTAAATATAATAGATTTTGGAACTACGTTTAAAAAAAAAATAAAACGAAAACGTGTTATTAATTTTTTTTTAATTAGTTGCCAATTACTTTTTAAATCGTCGATAAGTAAGCATAAATAATAAATGATGAGAATATATGATGTAAATATCTATTTGACGAATATATGTAAAATAAATATATAACCAATATTTTATTTAATTATTTTTTACATTATATGGAAAACTTTGTGTTTTTAAGACGTCAATAAGAAAGAATAAATTTTTGTAATATTATTTGGAAGTAAAACAAATTTTATTTTAGCTATCCCATTTTTGCTAAATAATATAATATTTTTAAAATTTTCCTAAAATATATAAATTTATATAAATATATACAACCAATTAAGCATTAAGAATTGTAAACATAAAAAATATTTTCATATTTAACACCTTAAAATAAATTATATTTATGTAGTTTTTAACCCCCGACGCAAAAAGAGGGGTGTTATAAGTTTGACGTGTCTGTCTGTCTGTCTATGGCATCGTAGCTCCCGAGCGCATGCAGTGTTAATTTCAATTTAGTTTTTTTGTATGTAAGTAAAGTAAAAAATTATAAATGAAACTTAATGTTAAATTACCTAAGAATCTATTAATAATTCTAAAAAAAATACGTCGCGTTGGGGGACCGCTCCTAAACTAACAATTTAAATACAAATAGTCTAATTAAGCAACAAAGATTAACTTAAAAACAAAATTAAGAAAATACTTCAAAAACGTTCATAGAATTATTTCAAAAAATTTGCAATAGATACGACCTTCAACGACGTCTGCCCTCGCGTGTCCCCCAACGCGACGTATTTTTTTTAGAATTATTAATAGATTCTTAGGTACTTTAACATTAAGTTTCATTTATTATTTTTTACTTTTTAAATGAAAATTACTTAAGTTCGGGGTTTTTTTAAATTTTTAATTTAATTTTTGATAATTTTCCTTCAATATGTCAATTACTTTTATTTTTAAGCAATTGTGATAAATGACATTTTTTTTTTCAAGCAACTATGATAACTGAAATTTTTTTTTTAAATATTTGTTTTTTTTCCAAAAAAAATTTAAAAAACATTTTTTCGAAAAGACGTTAAAAATTTGAATAAAATTGTAGAATATATTCTCTATTGCATTCATTGATGGAAAAGTTGAAAGCTTTGAACTAGTTCAAATACTTCTTTCTATATGCTCTCGTCTGCTGAGTCAAGTCTTAAGTGCGCAAAAAAAAGTAAAGCAAAATTAAATTGAACTGAAATGTACTACAATTGACAAATAGTTCACACAACAGCTGAGAAGTGAGCCAGTGAACTTTTTGAAATATGAACCAGTTCATTTCGCTTATTTACAGGAAGAGTGTCTGAACTCAAAAATTTGTTGGGTTAATAATGTGATTGATAATATTTTTGAGTTTTAATATGATAGCCATATTATCTAGAAGAGCTAAAAAGTGTAAAAAATACGGTCTACTGTAAATGTATAAAATTGTTATAAATTAACTTTTTACGCTTTAAAAATTCGCACTAGATATGAGTTTATATAAGTTAGGGTTGCTTTTAAAATAGATTCCGTTGCTTCCCAAATCGTTAACGAAAATCTCAAGTTTTTCATTGCTTGTAATAAGAATTTTTCCTTTGAGCACAATTTTCTGTTCTGAGCCATAAAATCAGTTTGACAACAAAGTTGTCCCCTTTTTTCTCTGTGCATAGATTCATCTGAAGTAACAAACACACAAATTCAAGATATACATCTAGGCTGTTTTCAGTTTACCTCCAAAACTAAGATCTTGTGTACGGAGACGATGTATCTATCTATCTGCTCTGTCTGCAGCTGTCGTAAACTTAATTCAATTTCAATTTACTTTTCGTATATTTGACATTTCATTAAACATTCAAATAATGTATGTTAGTCCTATCTATCTATCTATCTATATATATATACTAACTATGTGTTTTTAATGTGTCTATCCTTGGGCGGGGCAACGCCTTTGAGAGTTTTGTCTAAAGTTTGTCTCAGTCAAGCAATCGCTTGTCACGCCTTCTGAAATTCCACCTGAAGCCATGTTGTGCTCCTACTCCATGCACCAAGGACTAAGGATTCGGGACTTTGTTTCATATGTGCTTGTTAAATTTGTAGTTTTAATTAAACAAATAAAATACAAGAAGTGCGCATGTAGTTGTATTTACTTCTACGAAAATCCCTAATGCCTGTTTGCCTTGATGTTTAAAATATCCTTCTAAATAGTTACTTTATGACAAGTACGTGGAATTAGATTTGAGTTTGGGGAATTGTTCAAGTATTATTAGTTTATTTTCGTATGAATATAATTAATTGAGTTACAATAGTAGAAGAAATGTGTTAAGAAAATTTACTTTGATGCTGGTTGGTTTTAAATGGATTTTGCGTAAATTGAAGCGGAGTTTATTAAAGTAATGGGCGGGCTAATGTAAATTTGAAAATTTTGTATATTGTATGAAAAATTTTATATAATATTTTAAAATTATTATTTATGTAATTATATACAAAGCGATTGGAAATTTGTTTTGTTCTATGCTTTATTACACAAATCTGCAGGATATAATTGAATATGGCTGATTTAATGCCATTTAAATAGGTCAAGCAGAAGAGCATATACTCGGCATACTTCAGCTCGCAGAATTCACATCCTCGCAAATTTCAGCACCAGCGGCATTCCTGTGGTTCCAGCTTTGTAGAGAACAATTGGGTAGATGAATCAGGACGACAAGCCTCAAAGTTTACCCGACATTCCTTCTAAATTCGACAAAGATACCAGAAATACCTTTCCTCAATAAAGCCGATTCGAGATTACTTAGCCACTAAATATATACTATTTGAAAAATTTCAGAAGAAGAAGAATTTCTATTAAAACGTGCGAGTGTTCCTAGACATGTTTGATGAAAATCGGTTGAGCCGTTTAAAAGTTGTGGGGAGTGAAAGTGGGGAGAATGCGTAATAAAAAACAAAAACAAACGAGCTTGACCTTAAAAGTAATCTATACCTTAACAAGAATCTAAATTATAGTAAGTATATTATAATATACTAAAGTCTAACTTAACCTAACCTACGTATAAAAAGTATGAAATAAAAAATTAAATTAAAAATTTAAAAAACCCCCGACTCAAGAACTTAAGTAATTTTTATTTAAAAAGTAAAAAATAATAAAAGAAACTTAATGTTAAAGTACCTAAATCTATTAATAATTCTAAAAAAATACGTCGCGTTGGGGGACCGCTCCTAAACTAACAATTTGAATACAACTAGTCTAATTAAGCAACTAAAGATTAACTAAAAACCAAATTTAGAAAATACTTCAAAAACTTTTATAGAATTACTTTAAAAAATTTGCATGTAAGATACGACCGTGTCCCCCCAACGCGACGTATTTTTTTGAATTATTAATAGATTCTTAGGTTTTTGACATTAAGTTTCTTTTATTTTATTTTTTATTATTTCTTTTTAAATGAAAATTACTTAAGTTCTTGTGTCGGAGGTTTTTTAAATTTTTAATTAAATTTTTTTTAATATTTTTATAGTATATTTGTAGTTCGATTGCGGGGGGTGGGGGTCTGCATCGAAAAATTTGGATGTGGATTTGTTCATTAGAGCCACATGAATCAGCTTCCCAAAAATTGTGATTCGAGGTATTATTTATTTATTTTTTCATCATTCAAAAAAGTTTTGGTATCCTCATCATGATTTAGTCATATGTATTTCGAAAAAACATTTTTCCCAATTAATAAAATAGTGGATTTACTTAATAGCAAATGTCACTGAGTTCTACTAAAGTGATTTTGAAATTATTTAATTAAAATAACCAATCGATTTTTATGTATTCATATAAAATTTTTAATTTTCAGCAAATTTTTGAAAAAATTATATTTTAAACGTTAATATAAAAATTAAATAAAAATTATCGCTTTAAAAAAAATTATGGAAGTATTTTTCTACAATTTATAGTAATTAACAAAAACATATTGATTAAGAAAAATTTCAAAGGCAATTCTTGCTAGTTCCACTCATTCTTTTCTTATGAAAACCTTTGCTAATGACTTAAGAGAAATTATTTATTTATAATTATACTAGTTTACAAATTCTAAAAATTTTTGGTTTCCTCAACATGTTTATGTCATTTCCGTACTAAAATGCCACGCCAAAATCGACAATGAAGTCCCAAAATTTATGGACAGATTTCAAGATATTTCAAAAAAAAAATTTTGGAATTTAAAAAAAATTCTTTACTTATAAGCTCTTGGACGCTATTTATGCTTTCATATAAAATTGTTCGAAAGTTTCAGCAATGTTTTAAAAAAATTTCAATTCGCTGCAAAGCTTGGACGATTACGAAGAAATCGAATTGTTATTTATCAAAATCGGAATAAAATTATTGAAATAACTTACTTAATTCTTACCTAATCACACTCGAATATAGGGCGTGGCATAAAGCTTCATTTTCAATATATTGGAATGTGTAAAAATATTAAAAAAAATATTCTTTTCTGCTTATTATTTGAAGTTAGTTAATTCAGGAGCTTAAACATGGCTGCCAAAATCCTTAACCAAAATTTGTATAGCGAATATAGGGTATGGCATAAAGCTTCATTTTCAATTTTTTGGAATGTATAAAAATTTTTAAATATACTTTTCTGCTCAATATTAGAATTAAGTCAATTTAGGACCTAAAAAATGGCTGCCAAAATCCTTAAAAAAATTTGTATAGCCAATATAGGTCATGGCATAAAGCTTCGTTTTCAATTTATTGGAATGTAATATTTATTTTGTGCTTAATATTAGAATTAAGTCAATTTAGGAGCTTAAAGATGGCTGCCAAAATCCTTGGTTATCGGGTCCGGACTACTCCTAAGCTTATAAAAATGGGTTGATTTATTTCGCTTGCCTTCTTTTAAGCTCATTTAATTAATTAAAAATATTTTCTACATTATTAATTCAATACTTACTTTTATGTATGAATTTTCAAAGGTGACGCGTAATTTTTTCCCTAACTTTGCTCATTCATTATAATTAAAACAACAGCAGTTTTTATGTTAAAGAATTTTATTCAAAAAAAGTGGTTCAGCTTAACTTTTTACAAATTATAACTTATAAATTAAAATACAATCAATAATAATCAAATAATTAATCAATTATGCACTTAAATTAGCCTTCATAACTAATACAAGAGAAATGTATGCAAAATTTGATTAAATTATTTATATATAGTATATTTATATCAGAATAAAAATATATAAAAACTTTTAAATCAAAATGGATGGAAATGCACAGTTATTTGATTAGTTTAAAATACTTTCGGTACAATAAAATATTTTTGTTATTGTTTTTTGTGCCGGCGGCTTTACTACTGGGTTGGAAAAATTTTGTTTATTTTTATAAAAATTATACAAAACTGTTTGGGAGTTAAATTTAAATGCTTCGTTTTGCAATACATCGAACAAATATGGGTTCATTTAGGTTTTTTTTTATCAAAAAGGCTTTAAAAAAGTTTGTTTTTTGAAATAATTTAAGGTTTTTACTAAATAATGTTGCCTTTAGTTTTGTTTTTTTGTTTTCATCTTAAATTACATTTTAGCTTAACTGCGAGACATTTATTATGTAAATAATTGAGATTTTATAAATGTGTTTAATTTTTTTTTGTTTTTTTTTTTTATGTATATATATTTTAACTTTTTTTGTTTTTAAATATATGTTTGTTTTTTGCTTATTTTAAGTTAAATTTTATTTATATGTTGCATGTTAAGTTTTGTAAATTTTATTTAAGGTGTCAAGTTGTTGTGTGATGTTTTTGTCAAAGTTTGCTATGTGTATAGGGTGTTTTTTTTTTTGTAAATGTAAATATGTAGAATTATTTATGTGTGAAAATTGTTTTTGTTTTTTGCTATTACACATTTATATGGGGCTTTTTTTTTTTGTTAGTTTTACATTTAATTAGCTTTTTGTTTTTTTTTTAATACACATTTATTTAGTTTTTTGAAAAAACCACTTAAAGAGTTTTGTAATATCATGCATTTTTTTTTTTTATAAATTTGCTTTATCTCTTAATTATGAAATTGTTTATATGTATATATAAACGCCATTGGGTTGGTTTGTTTTAGTTTTTTTTTTAATTTTGTTTTTTTGTGCATTAAGTGGAACAGCCTCTCTGCTCTTTCCGCTGCTCTCTTGCGTTCGCTCAATTTGTGACGTCTACTTTTTGCCCTCTCCCTTTTGCACATAGACTATTTCGGCGTATTCTGTTGCACTTTTTGGCGTCGCTGCTGCTGCTGCCGCCTCTGTGTTTGTTGTGGGTGTGGCAGCTTTTGGGGCCGCCTTTGTTGTTGCTGTTGTTGTTGTGGGCAGTGACGTAGACGCGGGCTCATTTGGCGGCTTTAGTACAAGTTCAGCATAGACGAGTTGTTTGTCTTGCTAGTTGTAAAAGAAATAGTTATTAGTATAAAGCTAAAATTGTCAGTCGAGAGCTTAAAAAAATTATATTAAAATTAAGAGTGATTTTTGGAAAAAAGTTTTGTAGGTGTTTGGGTCTGGAAACTTTTGATACCTGGTTTGCTTTGCATATAAGTATAAGTATTTACTTAAAAGTCCACACTGGTGAGGTGCTCTGCCATACTATTGCCTGCTATATATAGATAGCATATATACAAGTTACAAAGTAGCATGCGTTATGTTTAAAAAAAAACACGACAAAAAGAATTTATAATAATTTTTTGATATACGATTTTTTAAAGAGTATTGTGTTTAAGCAAGTGTTAAAAAATATATAGAGTAACAGAAGAACAGTAAAGCCAAAAATTCATTTGGTGCTAAATCAAAAGAAAATTTAAGCTAAGCAGCTGCAAAAAGCATTTTTCGTTTTTATTTTTTGGCTACTCCTAAAAGTATGCTAAGCTTTCCTTTAAACGCTTATTAACTACGCACGCACACACAGACATACACACACACATTTGTACAGTCTTTCAGTGTGTGCTGAGTAACTGTTTTCAATACCTTTGGTTCATTGTCATTGCCATCGATGGCTGCCGCATCCTCGTTGTGCTCATTTCCGGCTGCAGTCTCACATTCCGGCTGGTTATCCTTCTTCTTGGCGGCATCCTTCTCATTGAAACGCTTCAAAATGGCCGCAGCGAACGCAGGCAGACGTTTCATTCTTCTGCTGCTGGGCTCCGTGGCTTCCACGCCATTGTTTGTTGCTGTTGCTGTCTCCTCGGAGTTGGCATTCCCAGCGCCAGTGGCTGTTGTTGTTGTTGTGGTGGCCGAGTTGGCGGTCGAGCTGGCTTTAATGTCGGCGCTTTCGGTGTCGCTGCTGTTTGGATGATGGTTTGTGCAAGTGGTGGATGTGGTTGATGATTTTTTGTTGCTTTTATTGTACTTGTTGTTTTTTTTGTTTTTGTTCGTATACTTAGGGGTACTTTTTTTTCTTTAGGGGCTACTTATTAAATGTGTCAAAATAATTGTACAGCAAGCAGATACAAGGCGCGGTTAGTGGAGCAGAGGATACTGTTGTTGGCAACAGCAGCAGTTAGCCAATGTCGCCAAGTAGTTTTTGGCCATAAAATGTGTTAGTCGCGGTTGGAAGTGAGTGTGTAAGTGTGTGTGTTTTTTTTCTTGTTGGGTGCTTTTGTTTGGTACCAACGTGCTTTTGTCTGTTTGTTACTTGGGTTTAGTGGCAGTTAAAGTTGACTTTTTGGTAAACTCATGTATATAATTGGACCATAAAACCAAAGTGTTAGAAAGTAAATTACTTAAAAATGTTACAAAAAAAAAACAAGAACAATCAAACTGAAATTTTACTGCTCCTGCACCCGCTTAAATTTTATAATGTCTGGAACTAAGTGCTTAGTTTGCATTAAAACTGTCTGGCTTATGTTTAGCTACAGTGGCCATTCGTCAGCTTGAACCAAGTTAATATAGAGGCTGCTTGGGTCATTCAATGACATTCAGACATGTGTCGAAATGTATATCGATTTATTGATTTATTTCTTAACCCTCTAATGCCTATTAATGTCTTGAGTCACTTATTGTATTTTGTATTGTATTATTTTATAATTAAAAAAGTACAAGACTTTACAGAATATTCATTTTTGTGGCAGTTCCTAATAAACACACAAAAAAAAATGGCTGGGTTCAGATTTAACTACCTAATTCAGCAGTTTGTGATGAAAACAATTTTTTTTTCATCCTGAAGGCCTTGTTGCTCCGGATTCATACTTAATATTTTAGAATTAAATTCTAATTTATAAATAAATAAAAAAAATTATAAAAGATTTAAAAGCTCTTTAATGCTTTTAAAGTTACTTTTTTTTGATAAGCACAGCATATGTGTTTTTTTTTTGTAGCTTTATTTTGAGGAGTTGTCTGGAAAAATTATTTTTTAACCGTATTTCTATTAAGAGGTGTCCAAAGAACCCTATCAATTTTTTATTTATCATTATCATCGTAGTTTAAACATTTATAAAAAAACATTTTTGTGTCTTTTGGTATTTTTATATGAAAAATCAAACATAAATTTTTCCTGATAAATGAAAAAGAGAAAAATTTTAAGTTGTCTTTTTGACACACCACGGTAGAAATAGTGTCAAATACCATTTCAGAAACTCAAATCAGCATTTTTTTAGTCTCCAAAAGCTTTTTATAAAAAATAAAAATCAAAGCCTAAGCATTTTACTAGCGACTTGTTACTGTCTTATACACTAAGGACTATGCAGTCTATGTGTGACTGCCCCCAGGGGTCCAACAGGGTAACGTATTTTGTCTTAAATCGTTAAGCACCTTTTTAAAATTTTGTTACCTTACAGGTAAATGAACAATCCTACATAATTTTAAAAAACCACCTTAGAAAATTTCTTTCGACTATTGTTAAGGAATGTTTTCAAAATGGGTAGTAAAGGGTTAAGGCACAGTATTTAAAAGACTATGTCTTTAGAAATTTGGCAAAACGCATTCGATAATACAATAAGTACACATGAGTAGAAAATGTAAGAGCTTTGGAACTCTTTAAAAATAACTCAAGTATGCTCATTATTCCTTATGACTGATATTGGAGACTAAGATCTAGCTTGCCTATTAAGAAGAAGTTTGTCTTTTTCTCCTCTCTAACCAAACAATTTTAAAGCTCTATATTTTTTAAAACGAAAAAAATCCACCTCCAGATAACTAAAATATGCTTAGCAGGACAAAAGAACTCCTTATGAATAATATTGGAAACTATAAGAGCTCGTTAAGTCTAAGTTTGTCTTATCTTCACTCTAATGTAAAAATTGCAATGCCCTAAATTTTTTAAAACACCAGAATTCTACATCCTTTATGCATCTTCGGTTAAAGAATTCCTTTTAGGAGCTCCAACTTAAATTTTTGTTAAGCCTAACTCATTTTGATTCGTGAATTTTTTCTGAAGATTAAAAAATTGGAATCACAATAGAAGTTGAAAAGTCAAAAAAAAGTCAAAAAAATTCAAATGTTCCTCACTTTAAAAAAGAGGAAGCATAATAAATGATCTGGCAGTTTCATTTCTTTGTGCGGCTCATTATGAATTATTGGAATATTTTCAGAATCTAAGAGAGAGAAACATTGCTAAAAAAAATTAAAATCGGAATTTTTAAAACCAAACAATTTCAGAAAAAAGAGTTCTCTCAATATGTTTGGGTTATTCGCTACATGGGCCTCTACAACAGCGAAAATTTATTCGCGATCATTCTGGTTTTTATTCGGGAATGAGATGTCAAATGAGTTCAAACACGATCAACATGACGAACTGCAAGTTCTGTTGGACGATTATTCGGTTCATAAATTCTACGAAGAAGTCTATAAATTTGTGACAGTAAATAGATGATTTTGATTAAAAATCTCATAGATTTGAAGGCAGTTTAAGGCGTAAATCTTTTCATGATGAATTTTTAGGACATACTGAATAAAATGACATTGACATATGTCAAAAGTGACAACTGGTTTTGATATATCCCTCTCGGAGATCCGGACTCAATTAAAAGCCCTTTAGATCTAGAGGTCATACGGCCATGATGGAGTGGCTGAGATAACGAATAATGGAAAAAATTTTTGAAAAGTTGGAAATTATTGCAATTAAAACTGCATAAAAATGTATACTAATTCAAGAAACCACCGTTCGGTTTCGGATTCGCCTTCGAAGAGTTACTAATAGAGATTCCATGCTCCATCTGGAGGCGACTGTTCATCGATGGTGCAAGTCGGGGAAATTCATTCCTAACCATCAAAATTGTTTAAAAAGGCGCTTCTGTCAAATAGGCAAGTAGAAATCGGTTCTCCATGTTTAAGAGATTTTTGAAGCCTTCTCGATGCAGCCAAGCTACTTTGAACATCAATCAGCTACTTTGAATAACTTCATGTCCTTGAAGATTGTAGTTCAGAATTCCCTTCTCTTTTTCTCCTTATATTCACAACTAGTTGGCATAGAGAACCTAGTTCTCCATGGTGAATTCTCGAAGGAGAAATAAATGATAAATGTACATATTTTACAGAAAAATTTTGAGCAGAATGTACATAAAAATGTGAAAGAAATATTTCAACCTTACATTGTGTCTCTTGTTTCATTCTTAAAAAAAAATCTTTTTTTCTTCATCAGCTCTGTCTTCTGACATCTGTTTGTACGAAAAGTGAACAAAAGGTTTTTGTATAGTGAATTAAAACTAGGAGCCAATAGTAAATCGGCCAAAAGAATTCCTTTTAGAAACTCTCTCTAACTTAACTTGTGTTTCTAAGTAACTAATAAAAGGTTTCTTTTGACACCTCCTCTCAGAAATAGTCCTAAAAAAACTATCTCTTAGTCCATTAACATCATTGCTTTAAAACATGAGCTTCAGGTTTACTAAACTCTTCATGCCTTACTCGCATTTTAAACTCTTACGTTCTAGTTAGTCAGAGCTCACTGTACTAGTGCACAAAGATTTGTGCCTTGTTGTTTTGACCTTCAACTGGGCGGCTTACGACTCAATTTTGGCCTTTCTTTCAGACTGATTGCAACAATTTATTTAACATATTGTATCTTATCAGTTAACACAAAATATGTTGAGGCTACCCCCAAACAAAATGTCTGCCAAAATGTCTGTGCGTGTTTTTTGTTTCTGTTTTTGGTTTGAACGTGTAGAAGTTTTTGGCTAAAAGTACTCATGCTCATGTATTAGTGAATTGCGTGCGTGTTAGACTGAAAAGTTGATTTGAATGTTTTCTGTTTTTAGAGCAACAAACTCAACTGCTGCTGCAATAAATGTTTGCTCGAAAAGTATCTCGTAGATACAATTACAATTCACTGGGCTTGCATTTGCAACAAAATTTATTTTATTTGCAAAATATTTTTGTTTTTGTTAATATATGTACAATGTAAAAAAATGTTTATAAAATATGGTAAAAAAAACAGACACACACAATGATTTAAAGCTTAAACTAACTACAGCTTAAATTTAAAACTCACTTAACTTTAAAAACATTTTGTTAGTTGTAATAAGCCAAAAAAATACTTTTATAAAGGAAATTTTTATTATTATTATAGTTTTTTTTTTTTTGATTTCGTTGGTTTTGCGCTCTTAAGGAAGTAAGTACAGTAGGCATTGGCCTAATGTGAACACAGCGATTTGTTTTTTATTTTCGCATATCTCATTTAGTTTGTGATTTTGTTCTGGCTTTATAATTAAGTTTTAAAGATAAAAGATATTGAGTACAAAATCGTCATTTGTGTTTTTGTTGTATATAAAGCGTTCTACAGTTGCCATCATGCATAACAAAATTATTCGAAACTTTTCTAGGTATAACTTAAAGCGAATTGGCATGCCTCAGAAAAATGTAATCAAATTTTGTTTGTTGTTGTAGCGACTGTCATGAGTTCATATGAATTTTTTTTGTGTTTGTTGTTTTTGTAGTGTTGTCCTTACTGTAGCTTGTGCGTAAGCTGGCTGCTAGGAAACTCGTTTTTATTTTTTTTAAGGCGCTTTTGTTGTAATAAATTATTTAGACCCTAAAATACTAAAGCAAACACTCATACATACAAACACACACACAGTCACACACACACGCAGGCAGGCACGCACAATTATCATACAAAATGGCGGCGCTTAAATTTCCGTTTCCTGTGGTATCTTTGGCAACGTCTGCGTTGTGGGCGTGCTGGGTGTTGTGGGCGTGTTACGTACTGGCTTGGGCGCTGTTGCAGGTGCCGCCGCCTTGACTGGCTTCAGCTGACTGCGTCCCGAGAGCAGATTGGCCTGCTTCTCTAGCAGCGCACGCTGATCCTTGGGTATCCAACGTGAGAAACGTGATTCGGGTATGCCCAGCTGATTGCCGCGTTGCAATAAATCGTTACTTTCGGGGGCTGCCTCAACATCTCCATTGGTATTTGTGGATATGTGTTGGGAGTTGCGTCCGCCAGCCTGAGCCATAACCACGCTGCGTAGTGGCACTGTGGTGGGATTGTAGACGCTGCTCTCACGATCGGTGGCATATTCAAAGGAATCATCCTCATCGTGTGGACGACGCTCGACAGAGAGACGTTCGGTTGTGCCACCATTTGCTGGGGCAGCAGCATGGCCATTTGCCTCACGCAGCTTACTGGCGCCTAGCAGGGTTATGCCATTAGGGGTCTCTAGTAGAGCCACATTCTGACCATGCTGTGTGGGATCGAGTTGTTTTTCGCTGTGTTGGGGGAATAGTTTTTGGTATTTTTCGAAATATTCCACGTTGGTTGGTTGTGGGTAAGCACAACAAGTTGCATATGAAAGTATATATAAGAGAGTAGAGAGTACATAGCAGAAGTAGTTTGTTGTTTTTGTAATTGGTGATGGGCTAAACTAAGTTGTTTTGAGAACGATTTAGCTTGAAAATGGCTGCAAAGCCGGCGATTTGCTGGTGAAAAGGGCGGCATGGCACGTTTTAGTATTTTTTTAAGGTTTGGTATTTTTTTGCGGTAGACGGCACAGTGAATGTGTGAGAGAGAGTTATAAAGAGAGCAAGAGCGAGAGAGAGATACAGTTACAGAGCGAGCGTACGAACGACGTTTTGGCGAGGCGAGCGGGTTGTGAGTATTTTTTTTTCTTTGCGAATCGTTGGTATTATAATTTTTGAGACAAGACAAAAGACGAGACCAGATATATATATATAGTATTTTTTTTTGGTATTTTATATTCGACTTTAGCTAGGTGTAAATGCGTGTGCGTGTAGGCATGTGTGTATGAGTGTATATTTGTGTACATGTGTTTGTATGTGTGCTTAAGTACAAACCTGTCTAAGTCTAAGAAAAAAACCTAACTAGCGTTTTTTTTTAGTATTTATGTCCATAATGAGCTTGGTATTTTTTTTTTTGCTTTTAGCTGTGAGCGTTATAATGAGCTTGTTAATGAAAATAAAATGAAATTTAACATTAACAAATGAACCAAAATGTTTAATGAAGCCACTAAAAATGACATGCAAAAAAATATATAATGTACAAAAAATAATAAAAGGTGATTTCCAATAGCTACCATATATGCAAATAGGTTATATAGACAGGCACAGACACTGATACCGAGTGGGGTTAGTAACACAAGCCGATTGACATCCAAAAAATGGCTTGAAAGCTTGGCCCATGGCGCTACAAACTTATTTTGACATTTATGTGTGGTGGTGATCAGCTGTTTGCTGTTTTGGTATGACTGTACTTACGTTTCGTTTGTGGGCGTCTTGATGGATTTGCCTGTGGAAATAAGTAAAAGTTGAATATTATAGTAAATTATTATACGATTGACGTAAGGAAGTGGGAAAAAGAGTGTAAAGTCAAAATGGTAGTATATAGAAAGGATTATGGATTCCTGCTGCGCTAGCTAAAATAAAGATTAAAAAAATGGATGCCTGGTGAAAAATTTTGCGTATTCTATGAGAGCCTAAAAGTTTGTATAATCTTAAGCTTTTTATTGAAGTAAAGCGAGAAATTTTTGAAATAAGTAGCTAAAAACTTAAGAGCTTTTTTAAACAGTTCGGTTGGGCATTGATATGTACTATATAGACTATGTTCACATAATATAGACAGAATATAGCAAGGATAATGGACTCCTGCGGCGCTAGCTTGAATTAAGACTGAACAAAATGAGCTTTGATGGCAGGTGTAAAATTATGTGGATTCTATGAGAGCCTAAAAGTTCCCCTAATTTGAGGACTTATTAGTAAAGTAAAGCGAGATATTTTTTTCAACGCTTCTGTTGAGGACTGATAAGAACTTTAAGGGATATATTCGTATAGTAAAAACTTTTGAAAAATTATGTAAGACCCGAGCTTCGTTTTCTGCGTTCAGACACTGATTTGCAGAATCGAAATTCGATGTCCAAAACAGTGCAACAAACCTCAATATTGCAGTTTGTCTCCAAGGCCTGACGAGCTGGATTTTTTGAGACCTTGGATTGGGTCTCTGCATTCAGAAGTCGTTTTCTTTTTGTAGCGCCTTGAAATACTTGTAAGCTTGCGCCAATCTATACACATATTGATCGCCAGGTGGCGCTACCTTGCTGGTAGGGAGCGGAAAGACTTTAAAGCGTTCTATTTAGGAAACTGCTGGAGATAAATACCTACATGATTCAAAAAACAGTTTTATGTATTCTTTTTAGATTTACAATTTTTGTAACACAACAAAAACTAAAAGTGGCAAGGGTTGCCTAAAAATATAAAAAAAAATGCGTTTTAGTCACTTTGGCGACCTCTACAGCCTAAAGTACGCACTTCTGGTTATACCTTTCAAAACAAATAAAATTCTAAATTCAAATTTGAACATTTTTTGATTCGGAAATTTTTGTGTACGTCATTGAATTCGAGATAAATGGGCTCAAACATATGTAAAAATAAATGAAATCCCTACGGGAGAAAAAGTCATCATGGTAAAACCACTTTTTAAATAGTCCCGGGGAAAATCTCGTATCCGGGCCCCTTTCAATTTTTCTTAATTCACGAGAATTCGTATATTGTTGAAGTGTGAGATCAACATAAAAAAAGTACAGAAAGGATTGGATTTCTAAAAGAATTGATGATTTGATAAAATCATAATAATGCATTCCCTAAAACTCGAATGCAGATCAAAAAAAACGCAACTCAAAGAAGTTTGAATTTTTTCACAATGTTTTACAATAACCGTCAAGATACTTAGAATTTCGCCTTCCGTTTTAGCTGAGGCGAAAATTTTTATAATATCATAAAAGTCGAGTTTTCTTGCTAACTCAGATTCCAAATACAAAGTTGCCAATCCTGAGACTCGATTCATCCCCAATGACTCTCGAGTCCAGGCCCCAGCGAGAGCTCCGGGTCCGGGAGAAAAAGTCCCCGATCACTCCTGATCATAATACATTAAGCAAGAGAAATTCCAGCATGCAATTTTTTGCTGGTCAAAACCTCTTTTTGTTGTCTATTTTTTACTGTACTATTCAATCAATTTTTTTAAATAAAAATTTTTGGACGGTATTGTGGTTTCGAAAGAAGTTACTTCCTGATATTCTGTTTAGGTGAGAAAAAAGTGTTAGCTATAAAAGCTCAGCTTTTAAAGCTGACAGATCTTAAATTTTTGTGCAAGTAAACAAAAGATGGCGCTGCTTAAAAAATTGATCCAAATGTGAATGTTATATTAACAGAAAGCTGCTGCTAGTTAACAGATATAAATTTTTGTAAGCCATTTGATATAAATAAATTACTAGATAGCCGAAGGCCTTTTTTATGTTAAAAAATTACTAGATATTTTAGATCGTCGTCTTTTTTAGAATTATTTTTAAAGTAAAACTTTTTTAGGCGGCATTGCGACTTTGGAAGGGAATGACTTTGAAATTCTGGTAAAGTCGTAAAAGAACGGAATAGAGGAAAATTTGACTTCAACAACGTTTCTTCAGATATACCGAAGAAAAAAAAAACGAATCAAAACTAAATAAATATTACTTGCCAAAGCTGTAACTTATTGAAATAGCTGCTTAAACCAGTTGTGACTTAGAAGCAACAGCTGTTAAAATGCAGCTCTGCTTATTAACAGCATTATGTTAATTACACATACGTAATTTTCTGTTAACTAACTATCTATTCTATACAAAAATAATTCCCCATTGCTTATGTTATAAAAATAAAAACAAATTTTATTTTATAACTTTAAAAATACATAATTGTTTTTTTTTTACAAATTACTAAAATTACAAAGAACAGCAAAAAAATGTATTGAGCAAATATATAATAAAAATTTTAATTATTTTCTTTAATTAGCCAATTACTTTCTATATAATTTATTTAGCATGCTATCAAGCCAAGTTCTTGATATTTTCAAATTTTATTTATTTTAATTTTATATATATAAAAACTCAAAAAGTTTGTTAAAAAAAATGCATTTTGCTGGCAGGTCAGAGCTTAAATAAATACGTTAATTTTAATATTATTTTTTGCATTGAAAAAAATTATTTTACAAAATATTTGTGTAAAGTTTAAAAAATTATATTATCATTGCATGGAGTTAAGCGAACAGTTTTAAGAGAGATTTTCAAAAAGTATTGCGAGATTCCAGATTGTACATATTCGAGTTTTAACTTTTAGCTTAGAGAGCCTATTAACTTATATACTTGGCCTATAATAAGTTTTATTTATTTTTTATGCTTTTTTAAATATTTTGTATAATTTTGGCCACATATTTGTGAGCTGGCTTTTATATAGTGCCACATTGAGATATGATATTTCATTTTGTGAGCAGTTTTTTGCTTTGAAAGCACTGCTTAAAGCAGTGCTTGCCAATAGCTGGCTACGCTCTAGACGGAAGTATTCGGCGGCTTGGGTGCTTCTACAGTCGTAGCATGTGGCTGCTGTCCATTGCCCGCTGCTATGACTGCAGCTGCTGTGGCTGCAGCGGATTTCTTAAGATCCGCCTTCTTTTGCGCCTCCAGCTTGTCGGTGACGGGCGGAGTTGCCTCCTCCGATTGCTGTGTGGTATCAATATGCTCCTCGGCATTGTCTTGGCCCTCGAGCTCATCGTCAAAATGCTCGGGATGTATCTGCGCCTCAGAGTCGGGACCGAGGTCCGTGTTAAGGGTGGCGCCTGCAAGAACAACAACAACAAGAACTAACTTTTAGCGTCGTCGTGGTAGAGTCTTGGAACTTGGTACCAAAAGTATAGAAAGGAAATCAAAGGATACACTGCTTTTAAGCCCACAGTGTTAGGCGTGGCATAATTTAGGTTAGTTCCATTTACCAAAAAGCAAATTAAACAGATAGAGAAAGTAGTAAACAAAGTTTGGGTTATTAATAGCAACAAAAAATAAAATAAAAGAAAATTTTTTTATAATTTTACCAAAGAACCAAATAAATTAATTTTGGTAAATTAAAAGTAAATAAAATTTTGTTTAAGCGCCGCTTGTGTTAGCTCTTCTTGTTGTTGTCATTTGTAGACATGATATTTTTTTTTTCGCTATAGAGTTTTTATAATATTTTAATAATATTTTAGACTTAAAACTTAAATACTATATTTAAAATGAGTTTAAGTTCTGCGCATGCATTTTATTTTTGTTTTTTTAATCTTTTTTTTTACTGTTCTTTGTTATATTTTTTAGTGCTGTAGATTCTTTCTTCTCTGGAACTATTTTAATCCTTCGGCCTATAAGTTTACAATAAAGTTCTACCTACATATAGTAAGTTGATATTAAGGTTATACGATATTTTGTTTTTCATTTCATTAAAGTTATTAAACTAGAGATATTAAAATAAATACTAGTTCTTTTAATAATAATGGCATCTGATAGGAATAATACCAGGATAAGGGTTTATTCATATTATGTATTCAAATGTTATTTAGTAATTTTATCAGTTCTCAGTCCTTTCGAGGACGTTTTAAAATTTAAATCGTTATCAGAAACAGCTGCACATCAAAATATACAAGTTTTTACTATCTGTTCTTCCAAATATTTTTTTATTCAAAGGGGCATTTTATTTAGTTTACAAGAAAAGGTTTTTTAAAAAGGGTTTTGCTAGATGAGTTTGCAAATTGGAATTTCTTTTTGAATCGAAAGTAATTTATTTCTTTGGCAATTTTTTAAATGATATGAAATTTTTTTTATTTTTATTTTCTTATGATGGAAAATTTTTGAAATAGGATATTTAATACACAATTAAAAATTTTTGAATTTCTTTCAAATTATAAGAAAAATTGTTTACTTTACAAATCGATTTTTTTAAGACTTTTAGAGTAGTCGAACAGGTTTCGAGTACTTTAATAAGGAAACGAGATTTTAATACCACTCAGGAATCTTTTAGAAATTGATTTCCGAAACAAAACAGATAAATTTCACAAAATTTTATCTTCAAGACTATTTTACTCAACAATTCTTAAATTAAAATTAAGTGTATTTAGCTTACAAATTCGTCTTTCTAGCATATTTTCGAAATTGAAATTTCGTTAAAAAGTTTTATGTGATTTTGAAATTCTTTTGGCATGAATATTTTGACAGAAAAATGACCTATAATAGCACAATTAAATAGTTAAATATTTATATAAGTTTGGTTTAATTTGAACACATAAAGCAGAGATTAATGTTAAGAAAGTTGCTTTGAAACTTTCATTATATTTTTCAGATAAATAGAAAACAAAGGCAGGAATAGAAAACACTTAGATCCTTGATTGCGACTAAAATAAATGTTGTGGTCATTATTTCGAAAAAACGTTTCATTATAACTTTTAAAATTCTGTTCTTGTCTAAAATCATAAACATTTTTTAGGGACTTTAATTGATTGTTGTAATATCAATTGTTATTAAAGAATTATAATATTTTGGAAAACGGATTAATTTATTATAGAATTCTAAATTTTTAGATAAATTGTTTAAATACATAAAGCTGTGTTCCTTTTGCTCAAGAAAAAATTCGATTTGCCAAAGTTTTTGTGAAGCAGAATAATTCCTTACTATGTTTGATTAAGGAAATTCAAAAGCTGGGATAATTTTTGAAAAGTACTTTTCTTAAATTTGAATAATAATTCAAAGCTCATTTTTGTGAAACAAAGAAATTCTCAAAAAGCATGGTTAGGGAAAATTTAAAAGCCAGAATATTTTTTGAAAAGTATTTTTTATTCATTTTGATAAGAATTTAAAGTGGAAAGCCTTTGAAGAAAATATTTAATTTCCCAATTTGATTTTTACATAGAAACACAAAAAATCGCGACTTTCGAAATAAGGGGTTAAATTACGTTTTCCTTATATTTTTGGTATACGACTGAGAGTTTCGAAAAATTCAAGCACGTCCGTCAAAAGCTAGGATATTTTTTGAAAAGTTTTTTTTTTTAATTTGGAAAGTAAGTAAATCCTCAAAACCTTGGTTAAGGGAAATTCAAAAGGAAGGATATTTTTTAAAAATAACTTTTTAATTTTGATAATTCAAAGCTGGAAAGCTTTTAAAGAAGGAATGGAATATTTTTTGAAAAGTATTTTTAAGTTCTAGAACTCCGTGTTTTAAAAAATCCAAGCAGGTCGGAGGCTTAAAACATAAAAAAATGACCACAAAACGAGTTCATTCGGAGGCTATCTCGAAACACTGACTCTCTGGATTTATTTTTTTTTACCAATTCGGTGCCTTTAATAATATTAATGGGGAACGCTGCACTGCGACCCGTAGGATCTATTATGGTCCCTTCCAGCCCCAGTGCTCCTCAACTAGCCCTACAACTGCAAGAAAATTAATTATTTCAGATGGATCTAGTCTGGTGATGGTGCCCTTAAAACAGAGCTGAAAAATTGGTTTCAAAAAAGTCAGGTTTTTTAGGGCTTTAACAGAAATTTAATGGGTTACGAATTTTTGGACCTCGGCTTCGTATTCATAGGGAAAATAAAGTTTGACCTCGGGTTCCGAAATTTGTGTTTTTTTTTTAGAAACATTTAGTAAATTTGTTTGAAAGTCAGGTGAGCATCAAGGATTTAGTTTTGGGGGTTCCCCAATTCAAAGTGAGCAGGGCCGAACCCGAAGACCCCTCTTGAATCGGCCACTGTTGAGAGGATATAAAATTCTAAACCGCTGCTATAAAGAAAATTTAGGAAAATCTAAAGTGCAACTAGGAGCTATCGCCGAACCAAATTTATCTATTACGGATTTTAACTAGTCCTAAAGACTTCATGAAATAAACATTAATTAAAATGGGTTTAAGTCCTATTTAAAAGTCTTGAATTTGTATGAAATCTATTTAGTTTGCCTCAACGGTAAGGCATTGTCATCAAATTGTTGACACGGCTTTTTAAACTATCCACTCATTCCCAAGAGTTTCAAAGCTAAATGCTCTCTTCTAACTTATTAAATGCAAATTAGCGACTTTGACAGCGATTATTACCAATTTCCGCTTCCCTTTGGTACAAATTAAATTTTTCAATTGTCTGCTCTAATAAATAAGTTATCAGCGCAAAATCTTGGTTTCAATTTCAAGTTGCCGAAAGTTTTTTTCGCGCTCTCCGACGTAACTTGCATTTAAATTGGCTGAGCATAGTTAAGTTGTCAGTTAAGTACAAATTGAATGAAATTCCATTTAATAATGTTGCCAAATTGGCGAAACCGCTTCCTAGACAGTTGGGGCCATACATGATCCAAAGGCTGTCCCAGCCCCACTCCCACACCCTCATGCCTCAGTCCCGGCGAAGAACCGAAAAGACAAGTGAAATTTTTAATTAGGAAGAGTTTTAAGCGCCGTTGTCGTCGGCGTCGACGTTGTTGCAGACTGAATGCTGCCCCAAGTTGGCGCTAATTAAAATTTAAAAGCCGCACAATGAGTTGAAAGTTAACAACAGGCTGTGGCAGGCATTGCTTGTTGTTGTTGTTGCTGTTGCCAGAGCCATGTGTTTGTTTTTATGCGGCGCAGCATGTGGCAATGATGTCGATGCTTGTGTTCTATGAAGATGAGTCAAGTGAATGAATGGATGGTTGGGTGAGTGGGCGAGTAGGCCAGTGAGTGAGTGTACAATATGGGGGCATGGTGGCGCATGTGAAAAACCTGAAGCCAAAAATTATTGTTAGCATAGCGATGCGTCATAATGAGCCAGAGCGGCTATGATAATAATGATGTTGGTAGCACCCACAGAGCGAAAGAGAGAGTAACAGAGAGTGATAGGCAAAAGAGACAGCAGGCCGGGATTGGTACAGATTTTATACAAAAAAAAAAACTTGTACTTACCGCCAAAGCACCATCTGCCGGTGGCACGTGCAAACAACACCAGGAGTACAATCAAAACGAGCACAGCAGCAGCCACAACAATGCCCACAATGGCAGCAACGTCCAGTCCACTGCTGGGTGGTTTGCTCGATGAGCTAATGCGCACCTGATAGTCTGTGGTGCCCAGGGCATTGCTGGCTCGCAGGTTGTACGTTTTGGTGGTATCCTCCAGGGTGAGACCGGCAACGGCAAGGGTGACATTGTAGTAATCGTTGCCCAGATACTGTGGCTCATAGGCTGAGAAACGGCCATCGGTAGTGCCTTGTGGTACAATGGCGCCATCTATGGTCCACTCGACATGTGGTGTGGGACTGGAGCGTATGGTCATGTTGACAATGGCAGTATGATCGAGATACAGGCCATAGACCAAGGCCTCAGCTTGACGCACGGGCGCATCTGAAGGGTGGAGAGAGAAAAGAAAGTAAGAGATGTAAGGATAAAAAGGAGTTTGACACAGTATTAGCAAAGCTCTTTGGGTCTTTTACTTACATCGCACATTAATTATATAGGCAGCTTCCTGTGGCGGCACACTCTCGCGATCTGTCTGATGATGGGAACGGCAGACCAACTTACGATTGCTATCCTCAGGAGCCAAATGCCACTGAATTTCCTGCACCGACGTGGAAAGCTCGACATTGTCATTGGTGGGTGTGGCGATGACATCCAAAGGAGTGACACGCTTATTGGCCAGGATATCATCAATGTACCAGGTAATATTTGCTGCTGGACGACCATCGCGTACAATGCAACGGGCCCTGAACTCGGTGCCTTCGGCAAAGAAACCTTCGCGATCGGGCTTGGAGATCAGCTCAATGATGGGTTGTTGTGGACGCACTATAAGAAGAGGAGTTGAAGATTAAGTTTTAAATAAAAAGATTTCTAGCATTTTGTTGCGTTACTTACATGCCACCACCAGATCAATGGTGCCGGATAGCTCCTCGCCTTCCACGCCCAGACTGCATTTGACCTGTCCATTGTTGCTGGCCTTAACACGCTCAATGCTCACACCGCACTGTCCCGCAGTTAGACCCGCACCATAGTAGGTAAAGCCCGGAGTCTTGCTCCATTCCGGTGAGAGATTCAGTACCTTTTGTTCGCCGGGTATCTCAATGCGACAATAGTTGATGGCACGCCCATAGCGGCAGAGCAGCTCGGTGCGATCGCCCTCATTGAGCAGCGCTGTATTGGGCTCCACATTCACCTGGCCATAAGTTAAAGCCTCTGTGGAAGAGAGAGTGAAGAAAAAAACGATTTAGTTTTGGTTAGGCAACTGTTGCATTGTCTAGCTGCACAGTGTTGTGCAATGCGTAAAAGTATCTTGTATCTTGTAGCTACTTAGTAAATAATATCTTATCTAAAAGTTGCCAGATATCTTTTGTACATGCTGCTTGCTACGCTAAACGGCAAAATTGTACGCGTCTTGCTTAATGCCATGGTAATAATGCCAAATGACAGTCATATTTTAACTTGCAACTGCAACCGAGCTGCACGTATGCTTGCATCTTTAAGATACGCATCTACAACAAGATAAATGAGCACGTTCATATCAAATAACTAAACAAAGCTAAACAAAATGGCATAAATAATCTGCTGCTACTGCAACTGTTGGCGAAAAGTTAAAATATCTCAGCCATTAGTTTGGGTATTTCAAAAATGTTGCTTTCCATTAGATTTCAATTAGGATACAACGCTTAAATTGTGATACACTGTAAGCCATAGGGAATATGTTAGTTGTTGCGAAATTTATGCAACAGGTTAAAGAAAATATTTATCATCTCCAAATTTTTGAGCCTTTTAAGACTAAAGATATCGTTGTTTGCTTGCCTAGTTCAAACGTAGGAGAAATTCTTATCATCTCTATATCTTAGAGAGAAAATATTTATCTTCTTTAGATTTTGAATCAGAGGCCCTAATAGGGTAAAAAAGAAATGCTTATTATTTCTAGATCTCAGACAAAATATTTATCACCTCTAGATCTCGAAACCGATATCATTGTTTGCTTGCATATATCAAACGTTGCAGATATTCTTATCATCTCGAGATCTCCGTAGGAAAAATGTTTATCTTCTCTAGATCTTGAAACCCTTAAACGCTAAAGATATCATTGTTTGCTAACCTAGTTTCTCCAATGAAGAAATGCTTATCATCTCGAGGATATTAGACACCGTTAAAGGCTAAAGAAGAAATGCATATCATCTCTATATCTCAAAGAAAAAATATTTATCTCCTCTAGATCTTAACAACCATAAGGGCTGAAGAAATGCTTATCATCTTTAGGTCTCATATATCATAAAAGCACATTTTTATTTATTTATTTATTCTGTTCGTATCTTCCCCAGTCCTTGCGTAGAGGAATGTTTGGGTATTGCCGATTGTCACCTTTAGATCTCAGAAACCGTTTAAGCTAAAGAGAATATCTTGGTAAAATAAATTCTGGGCAACTCAGGTAAGTGAAATTATTATTATTATAATTATATCTAGATCGCAGAGGCCCTAAATTCTAAATAAGTTCCTCCGTTAAAAAATATTTATCACCTCTAAATCTCAAAGACCATAAATGCTAAAGATAACATTGGCATCTTTTTTAAGAAACTTTGTGTCCTTAGGTATTGATATATTGCTTTGTTATCTATAGATCTCAGAGAGATTAAAAGCTAAAGACAGATTTGATATCTTGCCTTATTCCTCCGTAGAAGAAATTTCGGGCATATTGGTTAATCATCTGTAGATCAATTTGTTTGCTCAAAAAAGTTACAATACGATTGAAATCCTTTACGGTTGCTACCTGAAGGAAATTTTAAATATTGAATATTGAGCTAGATCTCAGGGGTAGAAGCTAAAGATACCTTTAAAATCTTACCCAGTTTTACCGTAGTAGAAGATACTTTTGATATCTTTGTTGGGGACGTTAGATGTATATTAGGAGTGTATATATTGGTGTAAAGTCTCAATATCTCAGAGATCAGAAAATCTAATGATATATCTTTGAGCTCATATAAGTTGCAATGCTATTAATGCATTCCCCAATTCTGAATGTGACGAAGTTTTGGATATTTTGTCTTATCATCTGTAGATATCAGAGGCCGTTAAAGGTAAAGGCATCTGCATTATCTAGGAAAAAGAGATTTTGGGCAACTTAGGTATATTGATCTCTAAGTCTTAGAAACCGCAAAGGCTTACCTTTAAGATCTATCCAGTTCTTTCAAAGGTGTAATTTTTGCATATCTTGTTTTATAATTTCTAGATCTCTAAGACCGTAAAAGCTAAGCATAATTTTTTTAATCTTGATATCTAATTTTTCCATAGTTAAAATATTATAATAATAATTTTCCCTGACTATTTTGCTATTTGAAGGGTATTCCACTGTCGTAGACCGCCTCAACTGTTCTACATTTTTATTCTTCAATTATTCTTTTTCCACTTAAAGCAGCAACTTTTTACTGCACCAATTGGTGGCAAGTTTGGAGCAGTTGCTGCCGCTGCCTCTCCCGCCGCTGCCGCTGCCTCTCCCGCCGCTGCTGTTTCAGCCATTTGTTTGTTTTTGCAATTAAGACATTGAAAAATTTTCTCAGGAATTAAACGATTTAAGCTGCATTGTCTAGAAATTACTTATTGGCTTGCTTGGCTCAGCAAAAGTTAGGAGCAACAGGCTGGCTGAGTACTGGGAAGTAAATCAATGTGTGTGTGTGGGTGTGAGTACACACAGATACTCCAAATACTATAGATACTTAGTATGTGTGTGTGTGTGTATATGTGTGCGTATGGTTTACGATTCTAAACGGGCAAAAAGTTGCTCTTCTGTGGCATTGTGTGGCTGAGTTTTGCTTGGTTCCGAGTTAAGTTGTGAAAATGCTTGCCTGCGGCTTTGGTTTAAAGTTTCCAAAGCAGCGCAGCTGCGTTTAGGACATGCAGAGCGAAAGGCACAGATCTCAGACAGACAGATAGACAGATAAACAGCAGGGACAGAGAGACGGATGGATGGACGGACTGAGGGAGAGACAGAGGGATAGACAGACAGTCAGTGTCTAAAGTTGGCTATTAGTCAATGCATGGTTCATTCAGTCATAGACATAACACTTTTCAGCTGTTTTTGTTGTGCGATTGATTTGTAATCTTTTGATACTCTATAAAGGGGTACATTAGCTGCAGAAAATGATTTGGTTAAAATTGTCAAATTTTTTAATCTAATAATTTAGAAAAAAAAATAGTGGAATTTCTTAGATTGCATCTTGCAAGGTGTTTTTGCTTAGGTGCAGTACCTTTTTTTTACTTGAAAAGCTGATAACATATAAATTAAAGATTTAATTTATAAAATCATGAAATTCTAAAACTTGTTATTTATTTATTTTTTCTTCATATTTTATCTATAATGTCTTTATTAGGCAATAAGTAAGATTACTAAATACTCAAAAGAAATATTATAATGTAAGCTCGCTTTTATAGAGCATACCAAAGTCGCTACATTCCGTTTACAACTGACCCATTTGCTCATTGTTGTTGTTGGGCTTTGTTTTACACAGTGCTCGGCAAATTTTTTTTTTTTGCTATTTGGCTGAAATGAAAGCCGCAAAATGCAAAAGTGCCATAAACTTGGAAAGCTGCAGCTGCATAAGCACGAATGCAGTTCGAGACCGGGTCTATACGCTCGTTTGGCCAAGTGCAGCTGGCTGACCGAATTGGCCAAGTTTATGTGCCACGTTTCGCCGTCATGCATTGATTTCAATTTCGTTGCGCCTTTTTGACTTTTGACTGACGAGAGGTGGCGGCGGCGGCAAGACTCTTGTTTGCTTTGACTGTGCACAGGAAGCAACACCAACAACAATGTGGAGATTTGGAACTGGCACAACAACAACAACAACACCAGCTATGAAAGCAATAACAATTTTGCATGCTTGCCAATTCATTGAACATTTTTTTGTGCTTTTTTTTAAAGAGTTTACTTCAAAGACTTGAGGCATATTTATTTTGTTGCAATGTTTGTTGAATCCAAAATCCGCTTATTAGTAGCCACAAAGTAAACAAGTGATCACCAAGATGAGGTGAGTATATATATTTTACTGGAAGTTAAAGGAAATAAACATCAATAGATTAGGTTGGCCAGCTAATAGAATCAACAATGTTTTAAAGGGAATAAATAGTTCCTTTCCAACTGCTTCAGAAAACTCTTTCAGAAGACCTTCTGTTGAAAGAAGATTTGGGACCCTTAAATGACATCGGGAGGAAGGGGTCGGTGCTTGGGGTGCGCCTGCGCGGAAAGTTGTCTGATTGTCACACGGGAGTGACCAGCGACAATTCCCTAACTGGCCGACCCAAGTAGCTCACAACCTCCAGCGCTACGCTAGGTACCCTCTGGTTAGCCCCTGGATACCCAATTTCAGGGGTGAGCTAATGTGAGAAGGTGGCCCCTCGGGCTATCTGCGTTTGAGGACGTTTTGCATGGAAGCGTAAGCGGCCATCTACTACCCTGCAAGGGAGTCGAAGGCCCAGTTAGCCGTAATTTCCTTCTCAAACCCCATGACTACGAAAGTATCAAAAAGCCTCGGATATGGAGGCGAGCGATACAGGCCTAAGCCCACATCAGGTTCGTCGCGCCATAGGAGAAGAAGAAAATAACATCGATCGAATTTTTCTTTGCGACATACTTTAAAGGTTTTTTTTTAGAGCAGATCAAATGACACTCTCTAAGCTCAGCAGATAATAGCACTATATTATATTGTAGTTTGACACTTTGAGATCCGTTAATGGGATCCAGATTAGCGTAAAAGAAGATGTGTCTTCCAAGTACAGCAGATAATTTACTTAGATATTTTGGGATCAAGATTGAAGTAAACTAAGAATACATTAATAGATTAGAGTAAAAGAAGATGTGTCTTCTAGACCAAGAAGATAATAATAATGTTAATACTTAAGCACTTTAGTATCAAGATTGAAGTTAAAGAAGATGTGTCTTCTAAGCTCTGATTAAAACATACATAGATATTTTGGGATTAGTCAATGGGATCCAAATTAGAGTAAAAGAAAATAGTTCTTCTCAGCTCAGAAAATAATATACCTACGTAGACACTTTGGGATCAAGATAAAATTAAAAGATAATGTATCTTCTAAGCTCAAAAGATAATAAACTTAGACACTTTGAGATTCTTCAATGTGAACCAGGTTAGAGTAAAAGAACATGTGTCTCCAAAGCTCAGAAGATAATATAGTTAGGTAAGGGAAAAAGAAGTGTCTTCTAAGGTCAGAATATAATATAGTTCGGCACATTGGGGCTCGTCACTGGAATCCAGATAAGGCAAAAAGATGTGTCTTCTAAGCTCAGAAGATAATATAGTTCGACACATCGGCTCGTCATTGGAATCCAGATAAGGGAAAAAGATGTATTTTCTAAGCTCAGAAGATATAATTCGGCACATTGGGGCACTGGAATCCAGATAAGGCAAAAAGACGTGTCTTCTAAGCTCAGAAGATAAAATAGTTAGACACATCGGCTCGTCATTAGAATGCAGATAAGGGAAAAAGATGTATTTTCTAAGCTCAGAAGATAATATAGTTCGGCACATTGGGGCTCGTCAATGGAATCCAAATAAGGCAAAAAGATGTGTCTTCTAAGCTCAGAAAGTACTTTAAATCAAGATTAGATTGAGAAAAGATGCATCTTCTAAAACTATTATCTTCTACTTAGACACTTTTGGTTTTGTTAATGGAATCCAGATTGAAATGAAAGAAGATGCATCCTCTTAGCTCAGTAGATAATATGATTAGACACTTTGGGATTCATCAATGGGATCCAAATTCTAAGCTTAGAAGGTATTATATTTAGGCACTTTGGGATCCGCCAATCGTACCAAGATTGGAATAAAAGAAGATGTGTCTTCTGATTTGAAAAAAATGCTTAAAATGTTGACATAGATAAAAATAAATTCAGAAGTATTTACGAGGCAAAAGGAATTTAGAACCTCAGTTTTATTTTCATGCAAAAAGTTAGCACTCTAATCACAAATATTTAGTCATAATAGCGGTCCCTGCCCGCTTCGCAGCGTATTTGATAAAGTCTTAAAAAAATATATAAATAAAATCATGTCATTTTGAATCAATTAAAATAACACAATTTTATTGCAAAGCTCTATTGTATACAATATTTTTTGGTTTTGCGTTTTCTGTATAAATATACGGTACAGAAGATTTTCCGACACGCAAACCGATAGTCACAAAAATGCGTATATCTCACGAACCAATATGTGAACACATCAAAATAGGCTTAAAACCTCCGTATTGACAACGTCTAGCAAACTCAAAAATCAGATTTAAAATTCATTGACGCGTTCATGAGATGTTACATAACGTTTAAAATATAAGTTTCTTTTATATATATAGATTGTAGTTGTCAAAAAAAATGTCTCATAGGCTCTATTCCTTTCTTTAAATCTAATTTTTTTTTTTTAAAGTAATTATAATATTCTTTTTAAGAGTATCTAAGCTTCTACAAGAACACACTACTCTTTACCTTTCGATATTTTGCATTTGAAAGCCAAAAGGAAACGGGTCAACTGAGTCCCTCAACCCGCTGGCGGCTGGCTAACCATATTTCCAAAACTCATATGTAACCTAAACCCGACCCGCAGCTTTGGACCTACCCCATCACTTAACTTTTGACAATTGAGTTGTGTGCCGCAGATTTGGTTAACACTCGAGCTTGTCGCACCATGAAACCAAAACGAGACACCTTTTTTTTTTGCTTCCCGGCAACAATCTAATAAAAAAGCGGCAGGGATACACGATATGGATTACACATACAGTTTTTGATAAACATTCCTCTGAACGAATAACGTTTTTCATTGAACAACAAAAGTGTTTGGAATTTTTCAAAAACTTTACGCTTGAATTTCAACGTCAGCAAAAATCGCATCACAAAAACAAAAACCCCTCTTTAGAGCTCAAGCTCCAAACTCTATTGCTACAAATTGTGAAACGAGTTGGGACTTGATTCCTCGCCGTCCGGCCAACTGCCGGACAATGTCACATTCACAGCTATGAAAACAACGACCAGGATGACGACGTATGCTCCACGACACCAACACGTCTGGGCAGAGAGACCCGCTCAGTTTCCAGTTCCACACGTCCATAACAAATCTATCTTTTATTATTTTATTCGTTTTTTTGCTCCCCCATTTTTTTTTTTTTATTATTTTGTTGCTGCAGCATGTTATATGCCCCCTGCCCCAGCTCTCCCTGGAACGTTCTTGTGGTATTTATTTATTTAGCTTTTTGCGAGAGGAATTTTCAGCTGTAGCGTCGACAGTTTTGCTGCCCATTCTGTGCTTTATTTTTTTATGTCGTGTCTGCACTTTTTCAACGTCCCGGTCGGTCAGCCAACGGCGGCTAACGCTGTTGCCACTGCTGCAACGTGCCCTGCCCACCTCGCCTACTCACTGAGTGCAACACACTGTGGCACAGTTCAGTGGCTACGTTCCGGTTGCGTTCCGCCAGCTTTTGCGTTTAACTTTTGCCATGACAAGTTGCTCAACTTAAAGAGTTGAGTTGAGTTGCCTTTTACATACTTTCACATATGTGTTTAGTCTGGCAACCAATCATCGGCGTTGCCATATCGATAACTTTTATAGCCTCAGCATCGATCAACTCTAATCTTCATCGTATTGTTTTTATATGATTTTCTATGAGCACGTAAGCGAATTTTATCGCAAACGTGATTTTTACAGCAGACTACTTGGCTATAAAGACGAGGATGATGATGACTTTATATATCATAATGCCAGATTAAACGTTTTGCTGTTAGTTTTGCCAATTTTTACAAGTTTATCAAAGAGTAGAAAATGGCTGCATGAGTAAAATAACTAGATTATCTAGATGGCTAAAAAAATTTAGTTTTTCGTGCTTCAAGTAAGTAATAATAGATTTGATTTATTTTAATTTAAAGCATTTTTTTTTTTTTATATATTCCGAAATGGGCATAGAAATAAGCTGTAAATACTTCTCAGATGGCTAAATATTTAATATGTGCATAAAATGTTCTTTAATTATATATTGATCCAAAAATTACGTATCTTGCAACAAGTTTCATCTTCGTCCAGAGCTTGAGACGATTAAAAAAAAAGCTCTAAGCCTCAGAGGATTATTGTGGATATTAAAACTAGCTTATAGAATTTACAAGTACTTTTGGCAACATTTTTGAACACAATATGATTACCTTTTTATGCCCTACATACCAAGCTCGAATTGAACACATCAAACCAAACTAGTATTTTTAGCAAAGTATATAAAAATTAAAAAACTGGTATGAATTTAACTAAAATACTGTTTGAAAAATGTTGGGAATTATAAACTTAAAATATGGTAAAATATCTACTATTAATAATTATAATAAATTATCTTTAAGAAGTAATTTCAGGAAACTATTGTTTAAACAAGTTGTGAATTACAGTCACTAGCTTACACAAAAAATTAAACTTCGTAAAAATGCGTTTTTAGTGCTAATTTTGGGTCGAGAAAACCAAAAATTGCCTTTTTTTCTAAAGCAGCATTTTGTTTAGTTTTTCATTAATATCTCGTGAACAAAATTTTGTATCGACATGAAAGATGATGATTGATAGATATAGATGTTTTCTTTACATGGATATTAAAGTAAAAATTATTCAACTTACAAGCAACCAAAGTCCAAAAACGTGTCTTTTTTGACCATTCAAAAACATAAATTTTTAGATTGCTTTTTATTAACAAAAAAAAATTCCATAAAATCTGTAGTTATCTGACCTCATAGATTTCAGACTAGAAATGTTCGTAAAAGAATTAAGTTATAGTTTAAAGCTTTACATAATTAAAAACAAAAATTAGTTAATAAAAAGCAATCTAAAGTTTTATAATTGAAAAATAATCTAAAATTTTTTTTTTTTGAATTTCGGTTGCTTGTAACTTCAGTAATTTTTATTTAATGTTATACTCGAAATTATCATAAAAGAATCATATTTTAGTTTAAAGCTTAATATAATTAAAAACAATTTTTTTCGTTAATAAAATGCAATCAAAAAATTTATGTTTTTGAAGAATGTTCGAAAATTACACGTTTTTCAACTTTGGTTGCTTGTAAGTTGTATAATTTTTAATTAAATATCCATATAAATAAAACATCAATAACTATCGATCTAGTCATCTTTCATGTCGATACAAAATTTTGCTCACGAGATATTAATGAAAAACTGAACAAAGTGCCCACAAAACTATTTTTCGAAAAAATCTAGAAAACTCTGCTTAAGAAAAAGTAATTAAAATTAAAATTTTAAAACACTTTTTTTATAAAGCTTAATTTTTTATGTAAACTAGTGTACTGTAATTCACAACGTGTTTCAAACAATAGTTTCCTCAAATTACTTTAAAGATAATTTATTATAATTATTAATGAAAATATTTTACCATATTTTGTTTATAATTCCCAACATTTTCAAACAGTATTTTCGTTAAATTAATACCAGTTTTTTAATTTTTATATATTTTGCTAAAAATACTAGTTTGGCTCGATTGATGTGTTCAATTCGAACTGTATGTAGGCATAAAAAGGTAATCATATTGTGTTCAAAAATGTTGCCAAAAGTACTTGTAAATTCTATAAGCTAGTTTTAATATCCACAATAATCCTCTGAGGCTTAGAACTTTTTTTTAATAGTCTCAACTCTCAACGAAGATGAAAACTTATTGCAAGATACGTAATTTTTGGATAAATATATTTTTGAAGAACGTTTTATGCACATATTAAATATTTAACCATCTGAGAAGTATTTACAGCTTATTTCTATAACCATTTCGGAATATATAAAAAAAAATGCTTCAAATAAATCTTAATTCTACAACTTAGCATCCACGTTCTTATATCCTCAAATCTATTATTACTTACTTTAAGCACGAAAAACTCAATTTTTTTGTATCTGTCTAGATAATCTAGTTATTTTACTCATGCAGCCATTTTCTGCTCTTTGATAAACTTGTAAAAATTGGCAAAACTAACAGCAAAACGTTTAATCTGGCATTATGCTAGTTTAAAAATCAAAATTTAGAATAACAAAATTGTTTCAATTTTTTTTTTTAGTTTTCAAAAATTGCAGCTAGACCATTTAAAACGTAATATGTTTTTTTTTAACAGTGCCATTGCCAATTTAGATTAAAAAAATTTGGTTCAAAAATGTTGAGTAGATAAGTCCCAAATAAAAAAAAAACAAAAAAAAATTTTTTTTATTAATTTGAAACACCTCTAGTTTAAATTTTAATTTAGAATAAAAAAATTGTTTCAAGTTTTTATTGGTTTTTATAAATTGTAGCTTGAACCTTTTCTGAACATTTTTCCTTAAAAGGCAGTTTTGAGTCGATTTAAAAAACTTTTATAATTTTTTAAATAGCGCTATTGCCACCTTACAAAAAAATTGTTTCAAGTTTTTTTAGTTTTCAAAAATTGCTGGGTTCAGATTTTAGTACCAAAATCAGCAGTTTTTAATCAAACCATTTTTTTTTTAATTTTTGAGTCCTATTATGCTTTAATTTTTTTATGATTATTTAGGTAATTTACTTATTTTCTAATAAAGATAGATTGTAAATATGAAAGAAAAAAATTGTTTGCAATTAAAATTAACTAATCCTAGTTTTATCTCTTTTTTTAGTGAATTTTTTTATATATATTTGTTTTTAGCGCATATATTATTTATTTTTAGTATCGCAGTCCTATTATACTTATATATATACGAGGGTGGATTGATAAGTTTCCGGCCTGACCAAGAAAAACGTTTTTAAAAATTTTTTTTTTTATTTCTCAACATAATCTCCTCCAAGGCTGATACATTTCTCATAGCGGTGTTCTAGTCTAGTAATGCCATCTCTATAGACTGATTCGTCAAGCTCCTCAAAATACCCATTTACAGCTTCGATTACTTCTTCATTGTCCACAAATCTCTTACCGCCAAGCCATTTTTTGAGGTTAGGAAACAGATAATAGTCACTCGGGGCTAGGTCTGGAGAGTAGGGAGGGTGCGGCATCAATTCAAACTTCAGATCGTTGATTTTAGCCATCGCAACGATTGACTTGTGCGCTGGTGCGTTATCGTGATGAAACAAGATTCTTTTCTTCGCCAGATGAGGTCGTTTAATTTTCAACTCGTGGCTCAAACGTTGCAATAAGTCTGCGTAGTATTGACCAGTGATAGTTTTACCCTTTTCAAGGTAATCAATGTATATAATACCTCTTGCATCCCAAAAAACAGTAGCCATAACCTTGTTCGCTGAAAAAATTGTTTTTGCCTTCTTTGGAGTTGGTTCCCCTGGTCCAATCCACTGTTTAGACTGTTCTTTGGTTTCAGGAGTGTAGTGGTGGACCCAAGTTTCGTCAACGGTTATGAATCGACGCAAAAATTCGCTTGGATTACGCTTATACAACGTCAAATTGGCGGTAGAAATGTTTTTTCGAATCAATTTTTTTCAAGAAAAACACAGAGGCGTCTTGTTCAGTGTGCTCTCAAATCTAAACTAACATGGCGATCGGGCTGAAACTATAGCTACAAGCTATCTAAGGATGGTACTATAGAACGCCACCTCAAGGTAGGCCAAGTGGCGCCATCTCTTGGTCAGGCCGGAAACTTATCAATCCACCCTCGTATAATATCTCATGGGATTACTTTGAAGGGGACAAAATAGAAATTTATGAATAAATAAATAATTTTTGAAAAAACACAAAATTCGCCTTTTTGAACACACCTCGTATATAATTTTTTTTTAGTATCGCAGTCCTATTATACTTATATATACATATATATATATATATTTTTTTTTTATTATTTAGTAAATTTACCTATAAAAAATTTTACATTAATATCAACGTCTATGTTCAAATTAAAATTGACTGATTATCTCGTTTTTTAGTGCATTATTTAATCATTTTTTAGCGTATATATTACTAGTTAAGACTTATATAAAAAAAAAATAGCTCCAGCCCCACTTCATTTTCCACTTTTCAACCAAAACTCTCGAGGATTAAATTTCCTGCCTATAACACCAAGCTCATGTAATTTCAGCACATAAAAATTTATATACTTAAATTGTACATGATAATACATAAAAACATATCATATACATATACCAGTATATAGCTATTTATAGTGTCCACTTATATACACTCCCCTATATACTTTCATTATATGGCTTGTAATTTTCAATTTATCTGCGGTGATTTATCAACTTTTTGTCTGCCACATTTGACTGTGTTGTATCTACGTTTTGTATTTACCTGTACCTGGTCCAAAAAAAAAAGTATCTATAATTATTGTTGATTTATGGCAAACGGGAAACGTTGTTGTTGCCTCATATCTAAGCCAGCAACTTATTTGGCATTAGACATGAGAAAGCGCGCTGAGGTCGAACAAAGTCAAAACGCGGCATGGGTTCAGGCCAAGTCAAGGCAATTGAAGGAGCTGCCAACTTGTTCGAAAAAAAACAAATATATTTGTATGTTTTGGCTATTAATAATGAATGATTGTTTCAAAATGCGCTATTGAACTTTTACTACAACAATTTATTGCCTCTATATAAATCTTGTAGAAAATTTATTAATTTTTGTTTGATTTATTTTTGATAATGAAAAGTGGTAAAAGTTGCAACAACAACAACAGCCAGAGTGTTGTATCTAAGAAAGTTGCAATTAGTTGGGTGCAGCTGCACATGAGCTGAAAGATTATAGCTTTTTGCAATTACGTGTGGCAGATACTTTTTTGGATACACCAATTCCACAAAGGTGCTCCAAAAAGGGCAAGCCTAGGCTGTGATTTGAGGCGCGTTTAATTTCGCAAATCGTTGGCATAAATCGCAAAGTTTTTCTTTTTTGGCTAGTGAAAGAGTTTTTGGAAAATTGAGCTCTTGTCGCAACTTGAGCAATTTTCATAAATTTTTATGGTTAGTGAAAGTTTGACAGGTGCCAGGCTAAGCTTACCAAAAAAAGATAAAGGTTATGGCAATCAAGGCATAACTGTATAACTATAGACTTGCAGCTAAAGTTACACGATGACAGTGATCATTTATTCAGTCTATGAGAAAGGGCAGGCTGAGGATTATAAAGGCGGCATTTTTTGCTTCCTCTAAAAATGCCAAAAAAGTGAGAGGTAGCTAGGCAGAGGTCGATAACTTTTTACTCTCATGCCAAAAACGCAGGCGGAGACTTGTGGGGCACTTTGACAGGAACTACCTAACCCCTCAGCTGAGCTTCCCATTACTTATGAGCTCTTTGGAATATTCAGTAGAAAAACGAAATCCTACCTGTCTCAGTTTTATTCTTTCTTATAACTAAATTTTGCAGTGATGAATTCAGTGGTGAACGGTAATGACCATGGTGTCTTTTTGGAAGAAAGAGTAAAAATATGTAAATGCAGCAATGTTTTTACCTATCAAAGGGTTGTTAAGTACTCATTTTGACAGTGATGAATTCAGGCATGAGATGTAAGCGATATCTTTCTAGGCACGTGAGAGGAGAGAGGTACTGATTACGATCGATAGGATTTAAGTATTTCGAGCTTATGATGAACTCATTCGTGAACAAAAAACGGTCGTCTATTGGAAACATCGGAAGAAAGAGAACAAATAAGAAACAGCAGCTCTGATACTTTTTTTTGCATCAAATGTCACAAAGTACGATACTAAAATATCTGATATAAGATATATGTATGATCAATTGAATGAGCTAGGTTATTTAGGGCGCTCAGTTCTAAATTGTGTTAGTTATATTTGAGGAGAAGGTAGCAAAAAGAAGGAAAGGATCCCCTTGGGGATCGACACCTTGACGTGGTGAGGTGACTCATCATTTACAATGAGCTCTAGCTAGAAGGATAGTTTAGTTACTAGTAGGGATTCCCTTGCCGGTAGGGATTAGAAAGACTAATGAAGCGAAGATTGATCCACAATGTGGCGTCTTTATTCGTAATGAGCGGCTGCTCCATGTAAGGGACGGCCTATACAAAAGTGACCTGGCAGTGTCGTACAAAGCCGTCATACCTCACCTTGAGCTTATAACCCTTTGTCCTCAAAAAAAGAAAGGATCCTCTTGGGGATAGACACATTGACGCGGTAAGGGTAAGCGAAGGATGGTCCACAATATGGCGTCTGCACTCAAAATGGGCGGTTGCTCCATGTTTGGGACATCCTATACAAAAGTGATCTGGCAGTGTCTTACGAAGCCGTCATATCTCACCTTGAGCTTATAACTCATTGTCAGATAAAAAAGTAGGTGCAATCCGGAGGAACAATCATTCTTCGAGTGGTAACCGGAATATTAGGGTTAATCCACCAACGGATTAGGAGATGCAAAACCCATGCTTACCAAGAAATAAGTCTAGAAGGGAAACCATCGTGATGGACATATGCTCCATTAGGAATAATTGGTCATAGGAACAACAACAACATGAAAAACAAGGGGTAAAAGGGGAGTATAGATTTTGAAGGTTTAGTTACATTGCTGGAGGACGTACGTAATCTCTTATATCACTTTGCTTGCTTAAATATATTGATGTTCAGATGCGCTTTTGGCAGATTTCCCAGACAGCCCAAAACTTCAAAGAAGCGTTTACCCAGAAGCTGGGTTGGGGTGTGGGTAGTCGCATAGCAGCTATTGGATACTATCTGCTTCTTATCTACGTAGCTGCGACAGAAGTCGTAATGAATTCAGTCTGTGTCTTTTTTCCTAAATTGCTAAAATCCCAAAAGTTGGGTTGGGGTGGGTAGTCACATAGAAAGTATTGGATGCTTTCTATCTGATCCTCATCTCCGTGGCTGCGACATAAGTCGTGATGAAGTCAGTCAGTGTCTTTTTTTTCCCCTAAATTGCCACATCTCTCATTAACATTCTAGTCGAAGAAGGATCTCATGTCCATACCACAAAATGATTATAAAAAATTGTCTAGAATTGAATCAAGCGCTGATATAAGAATATAATCTCAATGACAGATGTGACAATTTAAGAAAAAAAAGTCATCAAATTGGATGACGTAGAACGCACATAGCGATGATTTTTGATCAAGGTAAGGCTTTAAAAATTGTTCATCTAAATGTGTACAATTTTGTAAAATATAAAATTATTTCTTCTGTTTCTTAAACTCTACTGCAATACACTTTTAAAATTTTTGGTAGCCATATTTGTAGATTTCTTTGCAGCAAATATTTGAAGCTCACTGAAATCAAAATTTCCCATTTTATACAAATTTTTTTTACAAGAAATAGACAAATTAAATGTTCCTTGCATTTAAAGCAGCAACTGCTTCCATTCTTTGCTCCTAGCTGCACAAAGCAACTGTCTGCGCTCAGTTGTTGGAGTACTTTAAACATCCGGCTGGGTTCCTTTATTATAGGCAAAATCTATTTACTTGGTTTCAATACAAACAATTCCACAAGTCTACATAATAAAGAGCTGCTTTCAACCGCAACACACTCAACAATTGCAATTTCCTCTAGCAGATTCATACAGTTAATTACTTATTGTAAAATATGCTAAAATCTTCTGTTACTTCTGATGCGGCTCCAGCTGCATCTTCTGCTTCTTCTTCTGTGGCTCCAACGGCTTTTGACTTGGTCAACAATTTGCACTTGCACTTCCACTTCCTCTTCCACTTGGCATCAACTTGCTCTTTAGTTTTCGATGAGCTTATAAGCGTCTTATTGTAATTACCTGACAAGGCACAAACACACACACACTCAAACACACACTTAAGATGGCACACACAGATACAGATAGACGCACATAGATACTCTCTGCATATTTGAACAGTGCGGCAAAGTGCAGCTAGCCGTATACTACTTATTAAAGCTGCAGAATTATTATCATAATTAATGTAAAACGGCAGCAAGGACAACTTGGTCAACAGGACGGACAAGCAGTCCAAGCAGTAGCAGCAGTATTAGCAAAGAAGTGTTGTATAACTATGCAAAGTTTTCAGAGAGAGAGAGGAGGAGCGGGCGCTAAACTGCTTCTGGCTGTCAGTGACTTATTGAGAAATTTATGCAAATATGGCGCATTATACCAAAACGATTTGCATTGGCCATGACTGAAGGTCCTGGCCAGTAGTTGCTGCTGCCTGCCTCGTACATGATTTTTAACCCCCCGCTGGTCAGTGCTGCCAGGACATGTGATAAATTTTGTGGTGCATTTTCGTCATAAATTTGCAAAATGTGCGCTTGAAAAGCGATTTATTAAATATGCTATACAACATGTGCATATAAGCACGCACACATACACACTTAAACACACACACCTATACACCTACAATAACAATGTATCTGTGTATATCCTTTTAGCCCTGTACAAATTTGGCAAATTAATTGCGCTACTTTTGTGTGCAGGCGTGCAAAGTATCTCAACATTAATGTGGCATACATTTTAATTGCTTGGCTCTATGTAATTAATACATATATACATAATATATATATAAATTTAGGAAATCTCAGCTAGCTACTGCCAAGTGATTTAAATACCTAACAAATTCCAGACCAGAAAAGATACAACTAGTTAGCTGTAAAAGCTGTCAGCTCATTTGCTAATTGTCTGACTAAAGTTTAGGCTTTAAGCCTTCCTTGTGTCAGTCAATTTGGCTATAACCAAATAGACCCAGTCCCCACCAAGGCCAATATAATGTAATAAGCGTAATTTAATTCATGAAACGCACGAGCTGGCAAAATACCATGAATAGACAGAAAAATAAAGTAAAATGAAATACCTCAAGATGAAATACAAGCAAAATACCATAAAAGAAAAGGAATAAAAAGGAAGAACTTGGTAGAAGATGGCCGTCTGGAATTCATTAACATAATTTCCCATACTATGTAATAAGAGTACATACTTCTTATATATTATAAATTTATGCGCGTGCCCAGCCCAACTTTAAATATGCAAAACACTTGAAAGGACATATGAATTTTAGACAAAAAGGGACAACACTGGCAAGAAAAAAAATAGCCTTGGGTTTGACTTTTGCTCTAAAAAATAAGAAGAAAGATCTTTTTTTGTGGGTTAAAAACTTTTCGCTAATAGAGCATGATATGGCATTTTAGGTATAAGATTTAAAAATCATTGAATATGTTTGCTTTAAAAGAAATAGAGAACTCTAATGCATTCAATTGAAATCGGTATATATCGATATAAAGTAAAGTTATTTGCTTACTTACCTATAGAAAAAATTAAATAAGCAAACATTGGTATAATACACTTTCATCAGTTGAATGCTGAGAAAGCTTTGATCTATGTAATTTTCTCAAAGATTTATTGTTATCCGATGCTACACTGTTGTTTCCATGACGTGAAATTTTTGCAACACAAGGTTGTCAGCCTTGAGACAAGTGACAGATTTAATGGGATTGATTGGGATTCGGACAAGCCCAAAAGTTGGAAAAATAGGTTGCTAGTCTTTTGCAAGCTCTGATATTTCTACACTTCCAAGTGAAGAACACCCACTGAGGCCAAAACGTAGATCCGCACTTGCTTGAACCGAACCCTTTTTAGGGACGGATGGAGGCAAATACTGCTGCCAGCAAAGACCCTTAATGGGTTGTTCAGCTAATAATAATTTTTCTCTGGATATATAACGGGTTTCATTAAAATGTATCGATCATAATGCCAAATAATTCAAGAGTCAGTCGAGGCATTAAATTATTAATGGAAATCGATACGAAAAACACCTAGGTGATTATTTTACGATAAAAAACTAATGGTAATGGATTTGAACTAAAAAACGGATGTTGATTTTATATGAGAATTGAACAGCGAAGAGGATCCAGAAGGATTTTCGTTCAATTTGTTAAAGGCGTTGGTGCTACAGAATGGACTTGGCATGCCTAATTCGAAATATATCTGAACACATTATTTGTATAAGCCGGAGCTAAAATTTCAATCCATCAAAATTCAGAAAAAGCTTAAAGGAGTCGAAGCAGCATATTTCTATAACGAAGCCGATATCGAAGAAACCTTATATTACTCTCTTTGGATACAAAAATAATATTTAATTAATATTTAGCTGAGTTTTTCGAAAAATAGGCAAAAATGTATCCCCATTTCACTATTTTCGCTTCTGTGTTTTGCAAGCTTTATGAATAGTTAAAAAAACTATTAAAGTTGTTGAAATTTTCTTAATTTAAAATCTGTGTCCAAAATCCCGAAAAACGTAAATATAATTTTATCTATGAATTTCTTTCGAAATTTTTTTTTTATCGTACTTTAGAAAGCGATTTTTCGTATTGAATACTCTCTCTTAATTCCTATAGTCTTCTACGGGACACATGGCAACCACAAATTGTTTCCATTTATACGATCCTTTCCTATCAATTTTATTTTTCTGAAAATTTTCCTCCTCGGCTGTCCTATCTTTCTGCCATTCTAAGGCTTTTATTTGAGGGCTTGTCTGAAAATTACGTCGAGATCTCTTCGGAGGGATACTAGGATATGAAAAAATTTATTTTTTTTTTAGAATTTTTTAAATAACCCGATTTTAAGAAAATACACTTCGAAAGAAAGTGAAATCGCATATTAATCGGAGACTGTACCGAATTGGGACAAAATGTTATTATACATGGAAAGTTTTCGTTATCTTTGAGATGCATATTAGGTGGTTTTGTTCTATTTTTTTTTGTTGATAGAATTATTTAAACTTACACCTTTTTAGAATTTTTATAATTCATATATTTTTAGTCTAATTTGACTTAGGTTCATATATTATCTAAAATAATGAATAAGGTCTTATTTAGCATATATGGGTGTAAAAATGTACTGCGACAGAACTGGATCTATTGTACCCCTTTCATGGTTCAGAGGTTCAGAGCAAAAAGATTATATCGCTTATAGATCTTACAAGATCGTATAAAAAGTCGAACTAAGAAGCTTACAATCGATTGACGTTTTTCGTTTTTATTTTCAACCTGTTACCGACAAGCTCGTCAGTGCCAGAATATTTAGAGAATTTTCTTTTCCGAAAAAGGGTGGGGCACTGCGACCAAAAGGTCTTTTTTACCGTACCCTTAAATTAAAGCAAAAGACTTTCCGCTTTCCGCATGAATAGCAGTAGGTCTTTTGTTGGTTTTGACCTAAGATGGAAGGGTCCTTTCCTTTCCCTGTGATAGGCTCTGTCCCATAACAGCGCTGGGCAGACACAGAGAATGTGTCATGTGTTTTCATTATCTTCTAGACAGAGTCTGCACTCTGAACAGTCCGATAGGCCAATTACCTATAGATGTTACTAACTCCCAATCAATTCTTCTTCATTGAGCGTAAGCCATAGGTTTCTCATAAGAGATCTCCAACTTCAACTAAACAAGCTTAAAATCGATTTACGTTTTCAGGTGAGTTGGAATTTCTCAAACTGTTATCGATAAGCTTCCAAGAGTCCCGAATTATTACTTTCATTGAGATGTTTCATATATTTTAAGACTCCGACTAAGATCTCAAAGCTTCCACTAATGCAGCTCAAAATCGATTTAAGTTTCCAGCTGAGTTGGAATTACCCCTCCTAGTCTGAAGTAAAATCACAATGGTAGCTAAGTATTTTTTTGTGATAATAGCTCATAAGCGAAGTAGTTCCATTAGCAGTAAAAGCATTATGCCACCCACACAGACAGACACAGGCATGCACAGACTTTCACAGACACGCACATGCACGCACACACCAACATGACAGTTATTAATAATGTCAAAAAAAATATAAAAAAGAATCAAAAGACTTTGCCTATTTTTAGGGGGCGCCAAGTGTCGCTTTATATTTGCAAAACATTTATCAAGACCAAGTTACTTAAAAAAGCTGGTAAGACTGCGCGTTGCTACATAAAATCTTGGCCAAATGTAGACAAGGTAACACGTACAGTCTGACAAGGTGGTGGCAATCCGCAATCCAGACGACGCCGGCTCATAAAAATAAATTCTATTAAAATTTTTAGTATACTATTTTTGTGATGTTGGCTTAAATCCAAAATGTCTGGCTGTGCATATTTTTGTGGACTGGGTTTTAATTGTTTTGGCCCTGTGTATGTACGTTGACAGACGCCGGCGACAATGGCTGAGACAGAGAGAGAGACTTGGCCACAAAATAAATTGATCTGCGGTTTGGCTGCTTTGGGTTTATAATTTATGTGTCCATTGGCGGCGGGTCTGAGTTGGCTAAAATTGACAAATGGCCGTAGCTCGTAAAATGCACAAACAAAGGGGGTGAAGTTGGCGGGGGTGATGTGAGGTGAGGGTGACGACGCCTACATTGGTATTCATATTAATGTCGTCTGGGTTTGTTTTTGCCTTGTTTTATGATTACAGGACGTTAAAGATTAATTTCCTTATTATAGTTATTGTTATTTTGGTAATTTTCGGCAGGACAAGAAATCAATCAATTAATTACACTGTGAGAAAAAGAGGTGTGAGTTGTTGGGATTGAATTTGGTGGATTTGGTGGCGTGACTAAAAAATAGAGTTGGGTTTTAATTTGGGATACGAATTGGGGTGCCACAGCGAAGCTTACCCATTTATCGATAAACTTGTCTATTTGTAGCGTATTTTTTAAGGTATTTGTTTTGTATTTTTTTTTTATTTTAATCAAAAAACTTCTCTTATGATAGAGTTGGGCTTTAATTTGTAAAACGAATTGGAGAGCCAGAACGAAACTTACACATTTATCGATAAACTTGTCTTATTGTAGAGTATTTTGCTAATCAAATCTTCACTTATGATGGAGTTGGGCTTTAATTTGGGATACGAAATGGAGTGACAGAACAAAGCTTATGCATTTATCGATAAACTTGTCTTATAGTATAGTATTTTTTTAAGGCATTTTTTTAAATCGTAAAACTTCTCTTATGATGGAGTTGGGCCTTATTTGTGAAACAAATTGAAGTGCCAGAACTTTCTTACCCATTTATCGATAAACTTGTCTTATGGTTGAGTATTTTGTTAGTATTTGTTGTAATCGGAAATCTTCACTTATGATGGAGTTGGCCTTTAAATTGGGATACGAAATGGAGTGAAAGAACAAAGCTTATGCATTTATCGATAAACTTGTCTTATTGTAGAGTATTTCTTTTTTTATAAAAAACTTCACTTGTTTGGGGTGCCCGAGCGAAGCTTACCCATTTATCGATAAGCTTGGCTTATGGTAAAGTATTTTTTTAGCATATTTTTATACCCTGTACCGTATGGTACCAAGGGTATATTAAGTTTGTGCAAGCCGAAAATGTATGTAACATATAGAAGGAGACGTCGGAGACACCCCAAAGTTACCTAAAATATGATCAGGGTGAATAGAGAAGTCGATATACCCATGTCCGTCCGTTTGTGTGAACGCCTAGATCTCAGAGATGGTAAGAGCTAGAGTTACCAAACTTTCACATTAGATCCCATATTATTCCATAGGAGACAAGTTTATTTTATTTTTTTGATATCGGGGATAAATTATATAGCTCCCAAGGGGGTGTTTGAGACGACCTCGACAAAAAAAAGCGTTTTAGATGAATAATTCGTTTGTTTATGAAGATATCGTAACCAAATTTGATATTTTTATAGTTCCCAATCACTGTACCAAATTTGATCAAAATCGGTTGACTATGTCATATAGCTCCCATAGGACCGATCGGCCAAAATAACTTTTTTAAAGAAAAATTCGCTATATTTCGTTTTTTAACAAAGATATCGTAACTAGATTTGGCGTTTGGAAATTTTTTAAAACACTTAAGCAATGTGCCAAACTTGAACAAAATCGGTTGACTATATCATATAGCTCCCATAGGTCCGATTTTCCAAAAAATAGATTTTAAACAAAATTTGTTGTGTTTCGTTTGTTTGTTAAGATATTGGGACCAAATTTGACATTCGTGAGTATTTTATAGTTCCTAAGCACTGTACTCAATGCAATCCAAATCGTTTGACTAGATCATATAGCTCCCATAGGACCAATCGGTCCAAAAACACGTTTTTTATACAAAGTTCGATGTGTTTTGTTTGTTTGTAAAGATATTTGAAATAAATTTGGCATTCAGATCTTTTTTAAGGTATTTAAGCACTGTGTCAAATTTTATTGAAATCGGTTGACTATATCATATAGCTCCCATAGGAACGATTGGTCAAAAACAAATTTTTTGCTTAAAAATTCTTCTGTTTTTGGTTTTTTGTGAAGAAATCTGACTTTTTTACAAGCTAGTGGTACAGGGTATCCTAAAGTCGTCCGCGCCCGACTTTACGTCCGCCATTTTTTTAGTATTTTTTTTTTAATCGAAAAACTTCTGTTATGATAGAGTTGGGCCAGAGAGAACTAAATACAAGAGGCGAAATAACGCAAAAAAAATTTTCGCCTCTTGTATTTAGTTCTCTCTGGTTGGG
>JBAMAX010004610.1:0-10295 GCA_037043745.1 Chymomyza amoena
CTAGATCTGGGATCTTTCCTATTGGAAAACATCGTACGATTGATCGATGAGTGGATTAATTTCATAATAAAATTTTCAACCACTCGCCATCTTTACATTTTAACCATGTTTGATGGAGATAATAATAATGTTTACCTATAATGGCGACAGGATGTCTTTTTTTTTTATTTTTTTACGTTCACTCAAGACAAACCACAGAATGAAAAATATTGCGTAACGCGCCGTCCAAATAAGAATATGCGCATGAGGCAAACCCCTCTTTTGCCATTCGATGCAATACATCCACGCCTGCGTTTCCCCAAAAATACAATGTTTTACGATCAAGTCCAACAATTTGCTCACTTTTTGTTTGAATATCCTTGCCGTTAAATCATGACGGTCGGAGGGGACTTGGCCGGGCAATAAGTATTCTTTTATTTCTTCCCAATCCGGATTACACGTGAATGTAATAAAAAAGTCGGGTCGGCCAAATGAACGGACATACACCATGGCATCTTGTGCATATTCATGCATATGTCTAGGGCTGCCAGTAAATGTTGATGGTAATATGACCATTTTGCCAATGTCGGAAACATTTCCATCGTTTGCAACCGCGTCACGTAAATGTATGTACTGATCTGAACGCAACGATTTTTGATTTAAACGAATGAATAGCAAACGTTCAGATTCAATTTTTGCATACATATCTACGACATACTGGTGAAAAAGCTGACGGCATTGAAGAATATGATTTGTTCCATTCTCAGGGATCATTAAGCGGTGGGAATAATAATTCATTGCAGAAACTTTTTTATTAGTTTGTTCGCCTGTGATGGGGTTTATTTGATGAACATTGAAATGGTATCCATCTTGCCCCTCCCAAAAAATTATGGGATACTGCAATGCATCGTAGGATCGGTGCGTTTCAGATACTCGCTGAAGTTCATTATTACGTTTTTGAAGGATAATGTCGCGAGAATCACGCTCCTCACCTACGATGATAATGGCAAATTCGTTCACTGTCGGTGCATTGAAATCGTCCGGCATGCTGCCCATGAGGCGTTTTGTCAGCTCTTATCTGAATAGCATGGTTATCAGCCGGCAATTTGTCTATAGAGGATTTTAATAACCTTACTAATGAGTTATGCTGATGGAAAAGTGCTTGCAAAGAACATATAATTTCTCGTTTAGTGCCGGTATTGCAACGTGCATCGACTTGTGCTTCTTCGTCACCCATGAAATATATTTGTAAAAATTTATGTTCAGCGTCCTGAACTGGTAACAAAGATCCTACGCTGTGGTAAATGTGTCCTTGAATTCCAAAGGCTCGCGCATGAACAGATTTATACAAACTTTTCCTGCTCCAAATGAAGTCATCTGGAATGCCGAATGTATTTTCGAATGTTGCGCAAAAAGTGACTTGAATTCGGAGAATGACCCGAAAGCAAAGACAACAGGGGGTCAGGTGGTGGGAGCAAAGCAGGCAATATAACTTTCCCATTAGCACAACACATTCCTAATGTTTCTTTGTCAAACTTCAGAGAACAACAAAAACGGCACACTTTATCCATTTTGCCGATACTGACAGCTGGATGCAAACTGTAATCGAAGTTCGCATTATAATGAAATGCACCCAGATTTAACTCAATATTTCCTGAACGTCGAGTTGAATTTGTACGCATACGCATCCTCTCGAGTCTACGGGCACGCTGATCTTCCGTTTCAGAAGCTCGAGACTGGGCAACTCGAGAACGATCTATTTCCATTCTGTCTGCACGTTGTTCTTCTGATTCAGAAGCTTGAGACTGGGTTATTCTAGAGCGTTCAGTTTCTAATCTCACTGAATTATGTTCTTCAGTCTCTGACGCTCGCAGACGCTTTTTCCTTCGGGCTGCACTTATTGACGGACTAAGGGACGATCTTCGCCTAAGAGGCATTTCGCTGTATGAAATCTAAAAATAAGGTTTATAAAGAAGCTTCTGAACATTTTTAAAAAGTCCCATTAAAATCGGACAAAGGGTTTCGCGTCCAACCAATAAAATAAATTTTATTTGCTGAAAAATTGTTGGTGCTCAATTATTTGAGGTTGACTTGATAATGAAATATTATACGAAAGTTAGTTAAGAGGAAGCGACGTGGTCTGCTACGACTCTTTTGCACGGATTCACTTTAATTCACTTTAAATTGTTTAACTTTTATTTTTTTTCTGGTTTCACTTGTTTTTTGTTGAAAACGTTTGATGCTCACTGAAAGAAGGTTGACTTGACAATGAAAAATTTTAGGAGGGTAGTTAAAAAATATTAGTTAATCTGACAATGTACACAATGCCAACCTAAATTAAAAAAAAAAAAATTTATTGGAAAATGAAATTGTCGGTTTTAGTATTTTCAATTTTCCAAATTTTTCTGTAAATTTTCCAATGATATTACATAGCCTATTCGCGGCCCAAGAAGCTTCTGAACATTTTAAAAAAAGTCCCATTAAAATCGGACAAAGGGTTTGGCGTCCAACCCCAGACAAACAGACATACACTTTTTTTTATATATAAGAAGATAATCAGTTAGAGTCAAATATTCACGCAGCTTGTATATTTTTGACTATAGCTTTTGATGTATTTTTCCGATTTTATTCATTTTTGACACAAAGACGCGTGGAACCATATCCCATCGCTCTGTTACATTTCAGATGAAAATATTGAGTGGTGTGACCAAAAATCTCGAAAATCTACTGGGGGGTACGGGTGAAGATATTGACATGATAAAACAAACTTCATCTTCTCAGGCAATATGCCCGTCAGGTTTGGTGTTTCTAGTTATTTTAGTCTCCGAGATCTAGGCGCTCATTCGGACGGGTGGACGGACGGACGGACGGACATGTCTCATTCGCTGCCCGAGGTTATGATAAGCGTTTTGGAATAAAGCACTTGGTGTCTGTCGCGTTTCCTTCTGTCCGTTTCATACATTGCACAAATCTAGTATTCCCTTTGTACTTTTAAGTAAAGGGTATAAAAATAAATCCGAATATTTTAATCGAGATTTTTTTCCTTAGCAAGTCTGACTAATTTACGAATTTTTATTTGTATTCTTTAGCCGCTTCGATGGCCTAGTGACAATGCACTAGAGTATCATCCCAGAGGTTATGGGTTCGGGTCCCACATTAAGCATGGTCCTGCACTATCCACTTTTCCTACTTCCCTAAATTTTTCTATATATTCTATATCCTTATCACTTACTAACATTATCGTTATCACAAAAGACCTGTTCTTGGCCTAAGTGAGTTGGGATGCAGCCTTTACCCTACCTACCTTCTCATATTAATTTTTTTTTTGACTTACTAAAGAAAATTATTTTTTTTAAATGCTAAGCTTAAGCTTAAATTTTTGTTTGTAATGGACGATATCATTTTTGTTGTCATCTTTTAGGTAATTTAATATTTTTTATTTTATTCCTTGAATACATTTCACAATTCAGTAAGAAATAACAAAATATGAATATTTTCATATAATAGATACTATAGCCATCTACTCCTGTATAAACTAGGGCTGCAACATCCCACGATTTTAAGAGCCCCACGCCTAAAATTTTTTTTTTACTTGCATATAGCGCTTGTAAAATTTAAAACCTATTTAATGGTATTTGATAGACATGCAAATAGGTAAAAAATTTATGGAAAAATTTAATATGAATGCATAAGTAGGGACCAAAGCGAGTGAGAAAAATGTGTCCAAATGTAATCGATGAGATTTTCAATCAACTACAGTCAAGTAAAAAAATGATCGAAATCAGTTTACTATAACCAGAGATATAAGCTGTTAAGTAGAGACACTTTTTTTTTTTAAGGAAAGCGATTTTTTCGCATTTCTCGAGACATATAGAAGGAGACGCCGGAGACACCCCAATAGAGAATAGAGAAATCGTCCGTCTGTCCGTATGAACGCCTAGATCTCAGAGATGGTAAGAGGTAGGGTAACCAAACTTTCAAATTAGATCCCATATTATTCCATAGGAGACAAGTTAATTTTATTTTTTTGATATCTTGGATAAATTATATAGCTATCATGGGGGTGTTTCAGACGACCTCGAAAAAAAATAAAAGCTTTAGATGGATAATTTCTTTGTTTATGAAGATATCGTAACCATATTTGTAATTTTTATAGTTCCCAAGCACTGTACCAAATTTGATCAAAATCGGTTGACTATATCATATAGCTCCCATAGGACCGATCGGCCAAAATAACTTTTTTGTACAAAATTCGCCATATTTCATTTTTAAATAAAGATATCATAACCAGATTCGGCAGTCACTAATTTTTTAGAGTATTCAATCATTGTACTTAATTTAAACAAAATCGGTTGACTATATCATATAGCTCCCATAGGGACGATCTTACAAAAAATGGATTTTTGAATATTGGAACCAAATTTGGCACTTGTAAGTGTATCTTTTTTCTAGGTCTCAAGCATTTTAACAAATTTTATTAAAACCGGTTGACTATATCAAATAGCTCCCATAGGACAAATCGGTCAAAAAAAAAACGTTTTTTATACAAAATTTGTTGTGTTTCGTTTGTTTGTAAAGATATTTAAAAAATTCCGTATTTAGATCAATTTTAAGGTATTAAAGCACTGTGTGAAATTTGATCGAAATCGGTAGACTATATCATATATGTAGCTGCCATAGGAACGATCGAAAGAAACCGGATTTTATGTTAAGCTAGTGGTACAGAGTATCCCAAAGTCGTCCGTTGGTGGAGGATATTTTACTGACAGACACTATCCATACTTTATTCTTTGCCTTCAGGGTTACAATAACTATGCTTATAGCAAAAAACTGCCTTGTTGTAATTTTTTTTTCTTCGTATGGTTTCTCAGAAAGAGGTATGGCACTGCGATCATAAGAATTTTTAGTACCCATACTCCATGGAAATATTTACGACAATAAGACGAACAAGATCACAAGTCGAAAAAAAACTATTTTTTTATTTCCGATTTGTTTGATTTCTTCTGTACGATGCTAAAATAGGGCTTCAATTATTCGCATGTACATAATATATATATAATAAACACTTGTATTCCGATCAATCAATCAATCGATTTATCTTTGTCAACAACAATATTTTTAAGCATGACAAGAAAATCGATGATTAAATTTTATTTAAATGAAATTATTGTCATATCGCAATTGAACAAAATAAAACCACTACATCTTAATAAAAGGTAGTATTAAACCATTTTATTTTAATTGTAACAATTTTTGTTAAATAAATATATACTTTATAGTATGAAATACTCTTAGATCTTTTTCTCAATCACTGAACACGTAAATAATAGGTAGACCTTTACATCTCAACTAAGCAATCGGTACTTGGGCTTCATAGTAAGCATTTGTATTTCAAACAAATTAAAGTTTGATATTTTGCCGGCTGTACTTCACAGATATAGGGTGCCCAGACTGGTGCAATTTTGTAGGCTCATTGCAAAGTCACCCAGATACAGTTTCGTAATGATTATAAGTGACGTTCAGCATAGAGCATAATGCAGTCTCCTTTAGTGGGTATTAGGCTGTCCGGCCGACCATTTATAGTAATGTATATGTTCACCCGTATTCTGCCAGTAGTAATCACCCCGTTTGCCTAGGGCAGTTACCAGAGGTCCAAAATTCGGTACGTATAATCGGCATACTTGCCATGCAAATAATCGTTGAATTGATTTTCAGCTCCGTTTGATTTTTAATGCTAAGCAGTCCAGCATTCAAAGAGCGGCACTTGCGATCCGCTTCAAACCAAGTTTTCCACGTGATTATCCACATAAAGACATTTATCGCCAACTTGCTCGAAATCCTTGGGACAGGCGGATGCATCGCTAGCACCTTCCTGTACGTAGTAGGCCAACGTCAAGGTGACGCAGAAGACGAATAACTTTTGGTACAACATTTTCGAACTAAACTAAAGGGTCTTGGTCGGTTTGGCTTTTATAGCCGTTGATATCGTGAGTTTGGCTAATATGGTAAACAAGTTAATCAGCGCCTTATCAAAAAAGTTTAATTTTTGTGTTAAAGTTAGCAGGAACTATCTTTAAATGAAGTCAATTACCTGGAAGGCTGATGGAGATAGGCTGTAAATGAAGTGTTTAGACATGACAAAATTTGAGCTTATCAGTTGGGGGCAAGTTACGAGTATCAGTAAAATAAGTTTTAAATTATCTTAAAAAGAAGGCTTGTTTAATTGGTTTTGGGCACCATAGCTACAAGATATACATATAATTAAAGCCCCACCATACATAAGTCCATAAATATACAAGCCCTATCCTCCACTAGGAGTGAAGGACAACAGTAATAGTAAATTGATGCATTAGATAATGAATTAAATTAATATACAAAAATTAAGTTCATGTTTTATTATTTTTAATTAAATTTCCCATTTTCGGACTCCCTCCGTGTTTTAATGGTAAGGTACTCACTATTCAGTGTTTCCCAAGCCCTGCGTCTTTAAATCCCCTGGGGTTTTTTTTATTTTTTGATCTTAAGGGTCATACGCAGCATGCAAAATTTACAAAGGTAAAGAAAAACTTCATATAAAAAACACTGAAACCATTTTTTTTTTAAGAATAACTTTCTATACAATAAATAGTGAGACTATTTATTTGTAAATGAAGTTTTTCCATTACAATTGAAATTTTTCCATGCTCTGTATGGACCTTTAGTTATAAACGCGTAACTATTTATATTCTTTTTTATATAGTCCACAAATGTTTTTATTTCACCTTGATTTTTTTCACAATAAATCATATTTCATTTGGTTGCACCTACTAAATGCAATCCATCAAAGCAATCACAACTCAAGTACATCTAACATTTTTAATCAATTCGATTAGTTTATGGATGTGAGTCAAAAAAGTGTTGCCGGATTCACATTCAATGAACCACTTGTATGCGAAAAAAAAACATTCTGAATTCCTGAAATACTTCCTATTAGTTGTTTGAGTTGCTCTTATCAGTAAAAATATTATTTGGGGGAACACGATAAACTTGAACAAAGGTGAATAAGCTGTTATCGGGTCTGCTGGGGGGAAAACGTAATCGTAATTAAGTAGACTGTTAGATAAAAATATACCAAACGTGCGAAAAGGGCTTGGATAGCTGAAAATATTAAGTTTACGTTTAGTACATACTTTTTATTTTTTGTAGCGTATACTTAATATTTTTAGATAATTGGTTCAGCTGGACGTTTTTTTTCAATTTTCACCTATTTATTCTGAAAAAATGGATACAGAATTTAATGTTCAAAGTATTTTCCATTGCCAGCCACTATTTTTTCCCAGCTATCTGGTAACTTCCGGATTCCGGTGCGGAAGAACGACTCGTCTTTTGAGGCTATCCATGAATCGACCCAATTCTTCGTACTTTCATAAGAAGTGAACCGCTGATCAGTCAATGCAAGTGCCATCGATCGAAACAGGTGGTAATCGGATGGGGCAATGTCCGGAGAGTACGGAGGGTGAGATAGCACCTCCCATTTTAACGTTTCCAAGCATGTTTTGACGATTTTCGCGACATGGGGCCGAGCGTTGTCGTGTTGCAAAATTACTTTATCATATCCTTGCTCATATTCTAGCCGTTTTTCTCTGATTGCATGCCTCAAACGAGTCAATTGGAGTCGCTAACGGTCTCCTGTGATCGTTTCATTCGATTTCAACAATTCATAATAGATAAAACCACGTTGGTTTTATGAGCATGAGCTTAGATCCATGAATATTTGGCTTCGCCGTTGATGTTAATGGCTTTCCGCGCTTACCCTTATGACTTTTTGGGCTTGTGATTGTCGTAATGAATCCACTTTTCATCGTCAGTAACAATACGATGCAAAAAACCTTTTCTTTTCTGTCGTTGAAGCAGCTGTTCACATGAGAAAAAACGGCGCTCAACGTCCCACGGCTTCAACTCATATGGAACCCAATTTCCTTGCTTTTGTATCATCCCCAAGGCCTTTAAACGTTTGGAAACGTGCCTTCTGCCAATATTTTGAGCGTTTGACACGAATCTTCATCGAGTAATGTGTCCAATTCTTCATCCTCAAACTTTTTCAGCTGCCCCAGACTCTCTTTTTCTTTTACATTTTTAGCTAGTCGATTTTCCAAAAACATTAAATTAAGGTATATATGAAGTACCTAATGCTGTGACGTATCAATCTCTATTTCCGACACGACAATGAGTTTAGTTATCTTTTCAATATTATTTAGCCTGATTGGGCTTAACAACGTTACCGATGTGTTCAAAAATTTAAGACTCATTTTAGTGCAATTAAATTATTCCTTAAAATTTTAAGCCTTACTCCTAAATCTCAATAATACACGCCCACTTGTTTGTTTTATTTTTTAAGATAATAACTCGACTGCGGCAAACCAAAAATTAAGTTTATGTGGTTTTTATATACAAGTGTGTTTGTCTGTTTGCTCCAAAATTCTAAGCGGCTTATAATAATTTGATTAATTAAGTATTATCATAAGCGTTTCGAATGCCCGCTGGTTATAGGCTATGTGGCATAATATTAAATTAAAATTGACGCGCTCTAAAAGCGATAGAAATCTGAAAAAATGTTATTGCTGTGTATTGGGTTTTGCCATTTAGCTTTGGTAGATCCTATCGAAATAAATGTTTATTTTTGTTCATTCCAAACTAGTAACTATGTACATTAAGGTGGCCGGCGCTGGTATACTAGATTTTTAAAACGACGATTTCAATAACCCAACCGTCTAAAAAGTTTCTTTTTGATCTTCTATAAAATTTAAAGACGATCAGAGAAAGTATTTGATGGGTTCAAGAAAAGTTAAAAGGTCATTCATTTCGTTTATTCCGTCTACAATCTCTTTAAACATAATTTTTTTATAAAATATAGAGTCGGCCTGAATTTTCCTCACGGAGAGGTTAAGAGGTTAGGCATTGCGACCAAAAGGTCTTTTGTTGTTTTGTAGCTAAAGCAAAAAACTTCCAGCTTTCCGCATAAATAGAAGCAGGTCTTTTATTGGCATTGACCTGAGACGTAAGAGACTACTCTGTTCCTTTCCCATGTGACAGTCTCTGCCCCGTACCAGCGCTGGGCAGTCACAGAGACTATGTCTGGTGGTTTCATCATCTTCTACACAGAGCCTACACTCTGAAGAGTCCGGTAGGCCAATTTTCTGTAGATGGTATGTAACAGTGTGGTGGCCAGATAGGTAAGCTACCAGAAGCTTTAGGTCCGAACTGCCAAGACCTTTTGTATTGATCGCATCCAGAGGCTTGACAAGCACTTTTGATTGACGTAGCCCGGAAGGAAGGACCAGTATCTCCTATGTTCTCCTCGGGCCCATTTGTTTATCATGGTTTTGATCGTGGACCAACCAATACCACAAAACGGCGCAGAAGATGTAGTCAGGGTGGAGGCGTCCTGTCGTGCTAGATCGTCAGCGATCGTGTTACCATCCACTCCCGAGTGTCCAGGCACATAGCACGAATTTAGGTAGTTTCTTTCTTTAACCATCTGAAAGAAATGCTCAAGGATGACAATGCCCTAATAGCAGCTTGGCTATTTGAAAAAATTTATATGTTTGCTTCCTTAGTTCCCTTGAGAAGGATACTAAGCACGCAGATCTCTATGGCATGAATTTCCGCTTAAAAGAAGCTGGGCCAGATGCACCTTGCGGTAGAGGTTCTGGTGTTGGGTTCAACGAATTCAACACCTACACCCTGCTCAGTTTTAGACCCATCCATGAACCATTGTTGCCACCGGGGTTTCCACAGGGACTCCATCAGCCCAAGTTTCCCGAATTGGGAGAAGAGATCTAAATTTCTTGCTATGAAAAAGTTCCGTGATCATAAGATCTGATCTAGAGCAGATCGATACATCAGAAAGGGAATATTTAAGTTCGGCATGACCAGTGTCGCTTGCTAAGACTGCAGAAGTGATTTGGATACCTAGTAGACTCTGCATGGCTACTTTTTTTGAAAATGTGCAGTGGTGTGACTCCAAGGAGTGACTCCATGACAGCTGACGGACAGGTATGCATCGCTCCCGAGAGAGCTATGCATACTAGTCTTTGAAGCTTGCTGCATTAATTGATGGCCACAGTTTGCTGCGTCTTGGGCCACCACACAGAAAGTAATTAAACAAGAGATTATTCTCATCTAAAAGAGTTTGTACAACCTATTCAATATCTATTAAATAAACAAATAATCTTAATTTATTTTAATGTATTTAGTAAATATATATTTGAGTGATCCTATTAGCGTCACTGTAAATATATACGAAATGCATTAAAAAATATTATATCCAATGTTAA
>JBAMAX010004611.1:600000-781713 GCA_037043745.1 Chymomyza amoena
ATTGAAATAAGAAAATAATTCTACATCAATCAAAGTCATTACTAGCCGGTCGGGTTTGCACTTACGTGTGAAACATGAAACTACAACACAAAGAAAGAGAAGATTGGCGAAAAAGAGACAAAAACTGAAAGAAAATCTTTCAGGATTGTCGAATGATGAAATGGCGGAGAGAAGAAATAAATGGCGACTATATATGAAACAATATAGAGCCTCACAATCAGAAGAAGACAGAGCGGCTCGATTACAGCACATGCGGCTACATTTTACTATAGTTCATAACTATCCTCTCATAGATAGTAGCCAATAAAATGATTGTAATATTTAAAAATATCAAGCACCCCACGCTTTTTACTCTGAATTGAATTATTGTGTTAATAACTTAAATTTTATTATAATTTTGTTTTGAGGAGATTCATTATGATTGATTGTTTCATCTTCTACTACAGTTATATTCAACTCTTTGTCATCAAAAATTATTTTCTAGTTTTTAGTTCGATTGGCAATAAAAGCGTGTTTTTTTAATAAATATAGCAAATTTGGTTGCAATGTTTAAAATTTTCTAACAAAATGCACTATTTTTCTTTGACTTTAACTACCGTTTTAGTGCGATTAATAGATTAAAAAGTATTGTTTACAATAAAAAATTTATATTAACAACAAAAAAAAACAAGCAATGCTATGGAATAAAAATTAGCAACAGAACTTGATGAATTTTACCCATCATTGCTTAAAGTAGTTATAAATTGTAAGCGAAATTTGAAAAAAATGTGATAAGTATGCTCTATGGGGAAAACTGTAACAGAAAATAATGATTAGAACCGTAAAAGATCTCTAGGTAAAGCAACTGAAGCAATACCAAAGGCATTAGAAAGTTGGAAATAAAACTAAATATACTTAATAAGTTACCTAAAGTATGAGTACAAGGGAAGACGAATATTCGTTTCCGTCAATATACTATATCTGTTTGCCCGTATGAACGTCTACGTCTCAGAGATGCTAAGAGCTAGAGTAACCAACCTTTCAGATTAGACCCCTTATTAGTTCATAGAAGACAGGATATATTATAGCTCCCACAGGGATGTTTCATAGGAACATCGACAAACGAAAAGTTTTAGATGGATAACTCTTTTGTTTATAAAGACATTATAACCAAATTTATCCTTCGGAACTTCTTTAGAATTTCCACGTACTATACAAAATTTTATGAAAATCGAATGACTATATCATAATCCATCAAAGGACGGATCGGTCTTTTGGTTTATTACAAAAATACAGGGCGTATTAGAAAGATTTAAAAATTTTTATTTTTTTTTAAAGTAGTGTTAAAAATTATAATAATAGATAATAGATAAATAGATTTGTTTATAGATTAAGCAATAATAACACTAGTATACAAATTTTAAAAAAGAGAGATATTTGCTTTTAAGCAGAAACTTTTTTATTAATTTCAAAAAAAAAATTTCTGAATATCTCGAGATTCGCTACATAAAAACCTGTTTGAAATATTATTTTCGGTTTTATTGCCAATTTAGGGAATCTAGCTAACGGATATTGCTTCGACGGACTTCAATTTTTTGTTAATAAGTTTAAAAATATAGGCTAAACACCAAAGTATATATAGGGTGGGCCACCTGTGGGTTTGTGTCTTAAACAGTCTAATCGGAGCAAACCCGTCCAAAATGGATGCTCCTCAACATATGTCAAGTTCGCAACTACTTCATTTTAGTCAAGTTTTTTTTACTTATTTAAAAAATTATCACAATCTAGAACCATTTCCCTAAAATATACCCTAAGCGCTTAAATTGGCTCTGATCTCTTATTACCAATTTGAGTGTATCTGCAATCGGATACTGCTTCCACAGACTCAAATTTTTTTGAAAATAAAGTCTTAATCATGTAAGCTATAAACCAAAGTATATATAGGGTGCGCCATGTGTTGATTTGGTTATTAAACACTCATAATTCGGATCATACCTGTGCATAGTGGATGCTCTTCGACAAATGTGAAATTCAAAACTATTTCATTTTAGTCATGGATCGTTTCACATTCAAACAAATTGTAAGGGTTATAAAAAAAAATGTGGTAAAGTCCCGACAGCTGAATACCCTGTACCTTTTCTCTCGAAAAATGTTTTCTGCATATTCCTAATAAGAACTTACAAATTGGAATTAATTTTTTTTTAGTGAAATTCGATATATTTACCTATAAGCTCTGTACATTTTTACCAATTGCGATGAAACTCGAAAGTTACTTCAAAGAAGCTATTTAAAGTATATGGGGTACGTTTCAAATTGATATGTTGATAGGTGTGAGAGAAAACACAATAAATCGATTGCGGGGGGTGGGGAGTCAGCATCGATAAAATTTGAGTATGGATTTGCTCATTAGAGCCACATAACTCAGCTAACCAACAATTGTACAATCGTAATTAGGTAGAGTCCAATATTGACGCAGTTTATCGGGGAGGTGAAATGAAAGGTGCTGCATTAGCCCGATTTTGTTCATTTTAACTCACAGATGCGTGGAATCATAAGCAGTTTCAAACTTGTATATAAATTTGCCCAATTTTGTTACAACTTATATGAATAAAATGCAATTAACAAGCAAACCAACAGATGGCCAACCCTTTATTATAATATGTATTAACTGGTATCACAAAGCTTTTTAGTTACACACTTTTCACAGATAATCGATTATTTATCATAACTCATTACTTCAGTTTTAAATAATTATATTGTAATACGTCAGCTTAATTATATTAAATCCATTTATCCATTTTTATATGTTTTATTCTACAAAATTAAAAATGTCAATTGCGAGAATTATTACATGTACAATAAAATATTGTTGCAACAATAAAGATGCATTTTAATTTGCCTACAGGATTTCACAATTAGCTGTACACGAAACGTTAAGATTACATATTACCCGGACAACCTACAGAAACCCTTTATTTAATCTTTTTTTGAAGCTTGTATGAAAACATTTCTGTACGGATTAAAATTGTAAAATGTATAATATGTATTTTTTGATTTATTATTCAACACTTTTGTATCCTTTGGCAGCCAGAGTGCAAATTTGCCTTCATTAATTTTTTATTACAACAAATGCAAAAAATATAGCCCCAACCCAAAGGAATAAAAATGTATAATGTAAAACCTCAACAACGCTTGTTTTTTTGGGATTACAGGGCGTATGCGCACTTATATTGCTTTAATTAATTAAATGCAGTAAGCAAGAAAAAGCGCAAGGGTAAACAAAAAAAAAAGAATTCCCAGAAAGGGGGAGTTTCTACGTCACTGTGTCGCTTTATTTTTCGGTGATCAACTAAAAAATGTCATTAAAAGCCAAAGGGTCTCACGCTCTGGCAGCCATTTATGTAGTTGCACCAATGCATGGACGCCAGTGTAAACTGTTGCATGGGCTGTGGCGTGCTGAGAAAAAATATTCGCTGAAAGCAGAGGCGTAGACAACTTTGTGATAAATGGGGATGGGTTTTGAGCTACATAAAGTATCTGCGAGAAGAGCTTCATCTATTCTAATATCGAACTTTCGGAAATAATTTCATTCCAAATGGAAAATGTGCTTAACAAAAAGTAACAATAAATCAAAAAATTAAAATAAATTAATCTAGATTTAAAACTAGACTACACTGAGAAAAAAATCAATTATTTCGTAATTCAAACTATGAAATCCACACTTGATTTGGGTGCAAGTACGAAAGTACTGTAATGTGGAATTTCTATCATTAATCAAGAATTTAAATTTTAGGTCCGAAATTCTTTAATTAAAAACGTGATTTTTTTTTTAAAAAAATAAGGATTGAAATATGTATAAGTGAGCATGAAATATTATTGAAACTAGTTCAAAAATATTTAGTCTTAAAATAAGTACGTAATGTACTTGAATCAAATCAAAAATAATCTTGATTGGAGCACTTTCCATATTTGAAACCATTTAAATATTCATTAGACTTTTGAAAAACAATATAATTATTAAAAAAAATATATATACAAAACATTAATTTATGAAATATGCCAAATAGAATTTCCTACTTTGTATGTATTAAAAAAAAAGTACCAAACAAAATAAAAATATTTACAAAGATGTGATTTAGAAAAATGATATATAAAATAGAGATTTTCATATAAATTATGTAAAAAATTATATTCAAAATATATATTATTAATAATTGTTATTAATTTAATAATGATCTTATTTATTTTAATTTAAGAATTCGAGGAGATAATCGAATTTTTTGAAATACATTGATTATGTTATTCCTAACTATGGTTTAAAAACTTAGGGTACCAAAAAAATTTGTCTAGATGTAAAACTAGACTAGGAACTTCAAAAACAAAATTATTAAAAAAAATTGGTGGGTGCAGCTTCCAGTACCTTATGCAGCTAGATCCCTTGGGACATTTTCGTTGGAGGGGCATCGGTATTGATTTGAGGCGGGCTATGGGAAATAAGATAAAAGTTAGCTATTTAAAAAAAAAGCCAAAAGATTTTGAACCGTCTCATTATACTTCACAAAGAGTTTATTTCTGGTATATCTTGTAATTTTGTATATATAAAAGAAAGTTATGTTTTACGTGTTACGGATGTTCTTATGAACGCATCGATGAATTTCAAATCTGATTTTTGCATGTGTTAGAGGTTGTCAATACGGAGGTTTTAAGCTTATTTTGATGTATTTATGTGTATTGGTTCGTGAGATATATGCATTTTTGTGAATATCGGTTTTTGTGTGTATATTGCCGTATATACAAAAACTGATATTGTTGTTAATCAATGATCGAGGTCCAACAACGTTTCAATCATTGAGAACAGTGAATGGGGTATTGTGTGCAACGTATCGAGAGGTATGTCAAAACTTGAATTTTTTGGAAAATAATTTGCACTGGGATCAAACTTCAACAGATGCTGTTATTACTGCTCATCCATATCAAATACGTGTTCTATTTGCATTTATTTTGGCAACATGTTTCCATCAAATTCACCTGAATTGTGGATAAAATATCAAGATTATTTAGCAGAATATATTTTGTTTCGAATACGTCAAGCAAAACGTAATCCAGCGATGCAATTTACGGCGGAATCTTACAATAGAGCTTTAATTCTTATTGAAGATCTATTCTTGGCGATGGAGAATAAAGCATTAGGATAATTGGGAATGCCGTCTCCTAATCGATCAATGCATGATTTATTTCAATTGGAAGAATTGTAACGAATCAAATTAAATACCTAAACTAATCGTACTGCCCAGGAACGCAAAGATCGCAATGAACGTGAAAGATTTCGGTAAAGACAGACCCGTGAAGCGCGACATTCGACTAATAATGGTGCAAGTTTTAATCGAGCTGCAAACTAATATAAAAATCTTATATTTTCCAGATAAGCTAATTAGAGAAACTTACGATGTTTATTAACTTTAAGAGCATTCGAAAAATTTGGGCAGGACAACGTCTGCGGGCTCACACTTACAAAATATTAATTCATGACATCAACAGGATGAAATAAAAATATTTAGAAAATGGTGATTTAAAAATTTATATACAATATAGTGAATTATATCCCACTATTACATAAAAAATCTTTTATTTTTTCTCAATGGAGCCGAATTTAATTTCAAGTGGGCCCCGCTAAGCCGCTAGCTTTGACGGAGGGGTGGCGATTGGAGAGCGAAGCGAGCATGTGGCGAAGTACCCTGGTTTAATTAAAAAAATATATTCAAAATAGAAATTACGAATAAATGACTCTCCGAGGTCTCGAGTCCATATTTTTATCTACTAATCGCAACTATTAAAAATATAAACATCTCACAGAATAATGTTGTTTCTTAAAATTCTTTCAAAATTAATCGTGTCAGCACTATTATTAGTTGGGAACTCGAGTGAAACTTGTAAACTATTTTTAAAAATGTAAAAAAAAAAAACATACAAAAATATTGTAATTAAATTACATAAAATAAAAATCTGTGGACTTTATCAAAATTCATATACACGAAGAGTTGCTTGACCCCCTTCCGCACATTGCCCCTATGCCACTGTGGAAATTTCTCTTTGCAAGCCAAATGAATGCATGACAAGTGCTGCATCCAAAGTGGAATTAGTCGCAGAGATGCAATAAAGCTGATTCTACAGTTTTAGAACAACTTGTACACATTATATGCAAATTATATTATTTTTTTTCAGTGGAACTACAAAATGATATACGACGCAGCGGTGGAGTCTAGCATAAGTTTTAATTAAATCATTTTAAAAGCTAATGTCGCTTATACTCTTCAGCTTAGTAATCAAACGGTTGTTGGTACATCTGGTATTTACTTAGCTGTGTATTTTGTGGGTGTGATTAAAAAATGGGCGTAAATATTTGGAATGCCAGGAATATTTGACTTCCTGGAATTTTAAGCAATTACCGTGACAACTGCTCGGAGCGCCATATACGCTCAGTTGAAGCCATTTTAGGCAGTTGCAGGAGGCGTGTGACAAGCTAACTGATTACCAACATGGCTTATAATTTCTTAAACTGTTGTTGTTTTTATTGCTGCTGATTTTAACATTCTTGTCACAAGGCAACAAAAAATGTTCAAATCGAGTAAGTTGGGATATGGAGACTAATGTATGCACTGTAGATTGGACTGCATTTAGTTAAATTTTATTTTAATTCAGTTCTCTGAATCACAATTTTTTATACGGATTTGATGCGATTTAATACCAACTTTGACAGCAAAAGTTTTATTTTTCACAAGATTCAACATTCCACCTGGAAAGGTTTTGGTATAAACAACTAAAAACTATTGCGTAGTTACCACAGAATATTTATCTATACTCTGGGCGTCCTTATATATACGAACGTAGGTCTTAAATAGATTTAAATATAGACGAGAATGTTCTAAAAAATAAATATTTGAACTTATTTATCTCAGAGTATATATGTATTGCAAATTTATGTTTTTTTCGTTTATTAAACGTATATTTTTATTTAATTAATTTTGCGGTTACGTTTTCAAAATAAATTATTTAATTTGCATACTGGAATTTCTCTTGCTTAATGTGTTAAGAACCATGCAAAAATTTAAAAAACAAAATGGTGATAATAATAATAACAAAAACCATTTTAATTTTTTTAGAGGTTATGGTTGTATATCTACGATGAGGATTTTTGTAATTGCGCGATTCACCTTTTAAATACATTTTGATTAATTTTCCCATAATTTAACATAATTTAAAAATTGCCTTTCGAAATGTTCAAATAAAGCACTTTTTTTCAATACGCAACACATTTTTTATAAAATTAATGTGACGTCACATAGCGTATAACCAGCAGACGATCAAGGCGCTTCCAATGACACCTCGTTTAATAGGTTATGATATGCGGCTTAGAAGGTCTGAGAAAACAGATGAACAAACATACATGTGGAAGCTATATTCTTACTTTGTGTTTCACCCTACTCAGGTAAAAATTTACAATAAAAGAATTTGCATAGAATTAAAATGTAAATTTTCAAGGGTCTACCAAGAACAAAATTTATTCATTCCTAGCGCCTTTGCTTTATTTAAATGTATGTATGTATGTATTGTTTTAACGTTGAAATTTGGTTGGAAGAAATAACTTCCAAATTTAAAGTTTGACGACTTTGGGATACCCTGTATCACTAGCTTGCAAAAAAACTACAATTTTTTGCTTAAGAATACCAAAAGACATTTGATTGTCAAATAAGGTAAGATACCTTTATAAACAACCAAAAATAGACGAATTTTTAGTCAAAAATGTTTTTCTGACTGAACGTTCCTAAGGCAGCTATATGATATAGTAAAACAATTTTGATTGAGTACTTTAAAAAACTTCTGAATACAAAGAAAGTTTTTTTGACCGATCGGTCCTATGGTCGCTATATGATAAAGTCAACCGATTGTGATAAAATTGGCTAAAGTGCTACAAAATGCCCGAGAAATTTGGTTAGGATATCTTTATAAACAAACGAATTAATTATCTATCTAAAACTTTTTGCTTTTTTCAGGGTAATCTGAAACACCTCTATGAGAGCTATATAAAGCAACCCCGATATCTAAAAAGTAAAATAAACTTGTCCCCTATGGAAAAACAAGGGATGCAATATGAAAGTTTTGGTTGCTCTAGCTCTTACCATCTCTGGATTAAGGCTTTCATACAGATGGACATGGGTACAACCATTTCTCTGGTCACCCTGACGTCTTCTTATGTATTTTACTCTTTCATACGGTAGAGGGTATGAAAACTGCAATCGCGTTCGAATTCGCTTAAAAGAGATTTTCATGCCAATATGTGGATAATAAAACTTTCTTTTCAAAATGTGCTAATAAAGCCCTCTTTGATACGCAATACACATTTTTTGTCAATTTAATGTGACGTCACATAGCCTATAACCAGCGAACGTTCAAGACGCTTCCAATGACACATTCTTTGGTAGGTTATGATATCCGGCTTAGAAGTTCCGAGAAAACAGATGAACATGAACATACATGCACGTGAAAGTCATAATCTTCTTTTGCTAAAGATAAAAATGTATTTTTAATTTTGGGAGTCTTAGAAGAAATTAAATAATTGGAATAAAGTGAATATAGCTAAAGGAAGATAATTTTAAAATATAAAATGTTGCATTATATTAAAATAATTCGAAGTATCTCTCTCCTATCGCCTAGGCAGCAGAAACAGCATCTTCCAGGCGGAAGTCTTTGACAACAGAGAAGCATGTAAGGTGTTGAATAATCATCCGAGTCAGCTGGCGGAGGTGTGTATATTCTCCGACAGTCAAGCAGCTTTGCTAGCGATCAAATCGTCAATCGTGAACTCACAAATCATCAGACAATGCAAAGAATATCTCAATGCCCTTGCAAGCAGAATGAACATCGCTCTCGTATGGGTTCCCGGACATAGGAACGTATACGGGAATGAAAAGCTGATGAACTGCGAGAAAAGGAGCATCAGATGGCGATGCAGCGGAGCTAGCTGTCAAATACCCCTCAGCGCTATCAAGAGAGAACTTCTTTTGCGAGCTCAGAACAAGGCTGGAACTAGATGGAAAAATATTGGCACTTGCAAGATTTCAAAGGAAAATTGGCCGCGATACGACCAGCGTAGAACGGCCGAACTGCTAAGCAAGCCAAGAACAATGATCTTCAGAATAGCATCGACACTAACCGGACATTGGCCGTTAGGAGACCATGCAAAGAAAATGGGCTGGCCCTACAACGTCAGATGCCGAAGCTGTGACCAGGAGAACACAGAAGAGACAGTTTATCATTATTTATGTAAGTGCCCACGATTGGGGTCCTTACGCCACAGACTTAGCAGAAAAGAACATAGACGACATCAGCTGGTTTATTAACGGATCGAGATGGTTTGAGTAAACCGAACAGCAGTGGTTCCCATAAGTGGTGTAACAAAATGGCGCATTAGCGCCAATTGAGTTTGAATATTGAGTTTGAATATGTTGTCACTCAAACGGCACCCAAACCAACCAGCCATAATAAAATAATTTATTAAAAAATTATCTGACTTATCAAACAGCCATCTTATGTAAAATATTTTGTCTAAATATACATGATAAAGGGTTCAACTTTTTTTTCATATAACCATTTCACTATTGCTACTACTACTATGAATTCTGGACTCCTAAGTGGAGCATAGAGACCATTTCACTAAGTACTGTAAATTTTTAAAACAAAAAAATTCCAGGCATTGCTACTCTTATAATTTAAAAAATAAAAATTATCAAATATTTATTATTGTTGGATCATAAAAATTGCATAATAATTCTCTTCTTTTTCTGACTTAAAAAATAAAAATTTTAAAATAAAATTTAACTACCAATTTTTATTTAAAAATTTCAAAATCATTTTTGTTTTTCAATTTTATATTAAAAATTTACAATAAAAATTATTGACTGGATAATCCGTTCAAAAATATGATATTTAGTAGCCTGCACTTTTATCCAAAGCCCTTTTTTCGCATTGATTTTTTTCAGCTCCATAACTCTTATTTGCGCTCCCTGTCAAATTCTCTAATCTACATTGCCAAACAAAAACCCTGCCAGACATGCCCAAATCGATTCCCTTTGTTAGCCCAAATGCTTTTGTGAGCCCACTTATTTTGTTTCTTCTAACAATTAATATACCTCTTACCCTTCAGCTACAGAGTATTAGAAGCCTTACCAGCTAAGAAAAAAGCTTACCTCGTCTTGGAGTAGCTCCTCATAAATCACAAACAAATCAGCGAATACTTCAAATGACTTCATTAAAAAGCAGCACAAGCCAATACCTCTAAAAACGAGGGGGAGATTTTGAGAACGACAACAACATCAGAATCAGCTCCTTCATCTCCTTCAGCCTCTTCAGCCGTATCATCATCAATGTCGTAGCAGGCAGCATTCAAGCATGTCAGTGCGCAACGCTTGACGGCCTACAGTGCGTATGTGTGCTAAATGTGTCACAGCCATTTACAATATATTATAAGGCCTGATGGCGGCGGCACCTTCAAGCGGCAGCTGTGCCTGAGTTTATGCCAACAACAACAACGACAACAGAAATGCTTGACAGACTTTCATCAATATCTGGCATTTTTAATACATTTCATTAGGCTCTACTGCCTACGCCTCTATCCACAATTGAGCTTCCGCACAACAATTGTATCTATATCTATGGTACTAACCCAGCTTAGTTACAAACGCCTGCTCATCCCATAAGCTGCAGCGCTTTTATCTCAAATATTCAGCGTATACCTATTAGCAGAAATTTCTGTGGTCTCAATATCTCGATAGGCTCAATATTTTTTTATGCGCTTTATTGCCAAGGCAACTTTGTGGATAAAACATCTTTTGCTGTCACATTTTCTCAGCGTATAAAGTGTCGCTATAAAAAGATACAGATACACGAATCCTTAAGGCTATCTTACGACATTGAGTATTTAGCTAGATACATATGTGAGTAAGTTTTAAATTCGTAAAACTTCTCTGGTCTAGGGCAATCAGCACATTTGCAAATGTTTTTGTTTTTGTATTTACACGAAACTAAATAGTCCCCTGACAATTAAGGATACACTCCTGAGGCTGTTTGAAAAAGCAAAGTTCGAAAAGCGCAAAAAACTTTTGACAAAAGTTTAAATAAAAGAAGGAAGTTGTATTCAATTTTTTTTCTTAAAACTAAGTCAAGCAAAACTTGATGCGAAGCTCTTGACATTTTGTACATGATTGGTGTGAGGTTTATCATATGGCAGTTGCTAATAGTTTTTTAAGGAAGAATTTAAAGAGAGGCAAGTTGAGAGGTCGAACTTGAGTAGAGCAAAATATTTAATGCGCAAATGAGCTGTTTTTTTCTAGGAGGGTGAGATTTTATATTTTAAGAGGAGGCAGGCCTAGTGTGGCCAGCTTAAAGCTGAAAACTGCGTCGTAAAGTTTTACTTTTTAAATCTTAGAAATTTATCTTAAACAGTGAAAATCAGCCAGAAGACGATTTTTTTTTTTTGCGGTTATTATCTATAATATTTGACATAATTTATCTTAATTAGAATGTTTTTATCTTTCGAGAAACTTCGGTCAGACCTTAAGCTGACTTTTCCTGGACTTCTCAGCTTTAAGCTAAAAGCTGCGTCGTAAAGTTGAAGTTTTTTAATCTTAACAATTTATTTTTAGCAGTGAAAATCAGACAGAAAAAGTTTTTTTGCGGTTTTTATCTACAACCTTCGACTTAATTTATCTTAATAAGAGTGCTTTGATAATCCATCAAAAACCTTTGGTCGCTATTTCAGAACAGTCCCACAGCTTACTTCTTCTGGCTTTGTCTGCTTTAGGAGGAAATCTGCGTCATCTAGTATTAGTTTTTGAATTTTAAAAATTTATCTTAATTGGGGGCTGTTATTTACAACACTCGGCATAATTTATCTTACTTTTGTCAAAAATTCAGAGCTCTCCCACAGCTGACTTCTAACTTTTATAATCTTATAAATTTATCTTAAACAGAGAAATAATCAGCCAGATTAAATTTTTTGTTTGGTTATTATCTACAACATTTGACAAAATTTATCTTAGTAAGAGCGCTTTGATAATCCATCGAATTCCTTTGATTGGAAACTCAGAACTCCCCCACAGCTGGCTTTGCCTGGAATTCTCAGCTGTAAGCGAAAATCTCCGTCATAAAGTTTAAGTTTTTTAATCTTAAAAACCGATCTTGAAAATCGGCCAGAAGAAGAATTTTTTTGGGTGCTATTATCTACAATATTCGACGTAATTTATCTTAATAAGAGTGTTTTGATAATCCATCGATAAACTTTGTTGGTAACTTTAGAACCCTCCCACACTTATTTAGCTGACTTCTTCTAGAATGGAGGCATACCTAGGCTTCGACGATTGTTTTCAAAAAATATAGCATAATAACTGACAAGAAATTCTGAAAATACCTTGTTTGAGCGCTTGTTTACCAAAAGTATAGAAATACAAAGTTTGTTTATATTTATTTATATTAATTTATTTTTCACAGATTTAAACTGAGATTCAAAGGATTTAAAAAAGTTTAAAAACGCATTTGATGGGCTTAAAAATGCGCCTTTTGGAACAACCTTAATCGAAATTGCAAATTTTACGAAAGTAAGTATATTTAAGTCAACAAAAATATTTCTCAAATAAAGTGAACTTCATCATATTTTATCATAAGGCTTAAAAATAAAGTTTTGGTGCTCTTTTATGATACTTGCAAATACAAACAAAATATTTAAATAAAATAAAATAAAATAAAATAAAATAAAATAAAATAAAATAAAATAAAATAAAATAAAATAAAATAAATTAAAATAAAATAAAATATATATATACTATATACTCATTTCGAATGTTGGTTTAAATACCTTTGCTAGAAAAAATTCTAAAAAAAATCGTTTAATACAACCATTTCTAGTTAAAAAGAGTTTTCTTGGAATCAAATAAAATAAATATTCTATGCTTTTCGAAAATAGTTGAGGTCTTAATAAGTCCTATTTTATTTATATTTATTTATTTATCTCAGAGTTCAAGAGAAATTTCAAGGATTTACAAAAAGACTTAAAACGCATTTATCATACTAAATCGGAATTGTGAGTTTTATGAAAGTAAATATAGAAACTGGGTGAATAAAAATATTTCCCAAATAAAGTCAACATCATCATAAAGCCTTAAAAACAAGTTTTGGTGGTCCCCTATGGTTAATGCAAATTTTCAGAAAAAATTGTTAGAGTTATATAACCTATTTCGAATTTTAATTTAACTATTTTTGAAAATCAACTAAAATAACATTTTGGATTAAAGAAGTTTTTTCTTGGAGTCGAATAAAATAAATATTTCATGATTTTGCGGAAACAGTTGGGGTCGATAATATATTCATAACTATTATATGGCCAGTTTGAGGGCTAGTACTAACAATCGATTAAAAAAAAATAAAAAATGATTTCTTAGAAAATTGTATTTCTCTTTGCTCTATTTCCCTAATACAAGGTAAAAAAAAATAAATATTTATGATAGGAAATAGCCTACGAAAAAATCGTCAAAAGTAAACCTTTTTATTAAAGAAGGGTTTCTCGGAATCAGGTTAATAAAAAAAATATACTGCTTCTGCCAAAAACGTTGAGTTTGCTTAATTCATTCATTCTTCCGATATGATCAGTTCGAGACTAGTACTAGCAATCAGATAAAAAACTTTTCTTTTTTTTTGGGCAAATATTAATTTATTGACAATTAACCGATAAATTCATAGGTTATAAGTCAATATTGACATAAAAATGAATCGGTACACACTAAAAACAAAAATTAAATTACTTGAATATAAGGTCAAAAAATTAAATTAAAAATTTAAAAATCCTCCGACCCAAGAACCCATTTCTCAAAAAAATTCGTCGCGTTGGGGGACACGCGAGGGCAGACGTCGTTAACGGTCGTATCTTACATGCAAATTTTTTGAAGTAATTCTATGAGCGGTCCCCCAACGCGACGTATTTTTTAGAATTATTAATAGATTCTTAGGTACTTTAACATTAAGTTTCTTTATTATTTTTTACTTTTTAAATGAAAATTACTTAAGTTCTTGGGTCGGGGGTTTTTTAAATTTTTAATTTAATTTTTATTTCATACTTTTTATAGGTAGGTTAGGTTAAGTTAGACTTTAGTATATTATAATATACTTACTATAATTTAGATTCTTGTTAAGGTATAGATTACATTTAAGGTCAAGCTCGATTGCTTTTTTTACGCATTCTCCCCACTTTCACTCACCACAACTTTTAAACGGCTCAACCGATTTTCATCAAACATGTCTAGGAACCCTCGCACATAAGTCACCTTTAATACAAAATAAAAACTAAATTGAAATCAATGCATGCGTTCGGGAGCTACGATGCCATAGACAGACAGACAAACAGACACGTCAAACTTATAACTACCTTCTTTTTGCGTCGGGGGTTAAAAAGAAAAATATGTAAAGGATGATTCATTAAGATCTTTTTTTTTTCAATAGGGATTTTCGTGTAGATCACGCGTGACGCATGACAGCCGTCAAAGGCAAAGTTGTTCAGTATTCATTTGCAAATCATCATGGAAAGACTTACACCAGAAAAACGTTTACAAATTGTACAATTGTACTACGAAAATCAGCGTTGGTAAAATCGATGAAGATCCGTTGTTTTCGAACAAAATTTTGTTCAGTGATGAGGCCCACTTTTGGCTCCATGGCTTAGTGAATAAGCAGAAATGCCGTATTTGGGGAGAAGATCAACCCGAAGAGGTTCACCAGCTGCCAGTACATCCAAGAAAAACAACGGCTTGGTGCGGTCTGTGGGCTGGTGGAAACATTGGTCCGTATTTTTTTAAAAATGAGCAAGGTGCGAACGTTACCATCAATGGCGCACGCTATTGGACCATGTTAACGGACTTTTTGCTCCAACAGGATGGCGCTCCAGTCCACATTGCCAATGAAACAAAGGCCCTATTGCGAGGACAATTTGGTGAGCGATTAATTTCACGTACGGAAAATGGAAAATTGAACCATCAGGATGGACCATTTAAAACGCAGTTGCGGCCAACATTTGAACGAGATTATTTTTATCATATATATCATTATCATTATATATCATTAAAAAAAAAAGGTCTTAATGAATCACCCGTTACTTATGATAGAAAAAACTAAACAGATAATCGTCAAAAATAACTCTGTATTATAAAGAAGTTTTCATGGAGTTAGGTATTAAAAATATCCCATGTGTTCTGCCAAATAAGTTGAGGTGGCTTAATTCATTTATCCTTACGGTATGGCCCGTTTAAGACTATTACACAATCAGTTTAAAAAAATTAATTCCTTTAAAAATTGTATTTTTCTTTGCTCCGTTATTTCCCTAATACTAAAGACAACCCCCGTACTACAAATTTAATGAAACGAAAAATTTATGTCTTACTTATAGCTTAAGATATTTAGCCTGTCATGAGGTCACTTCCGTAAGATTTTTGTCTGCTCCAAAACAAAGCAACAACAATTTGTCTACATTGGTTAAGCCTAAAAGTCTTGACTTGGCATGCCGCATGGACTAACTAGTAAATATAAAAATGACGCATAGAAAAATAAAACAAAAAGGAAGCGTGATAAAAGGCAAAGGAAAATTCGTAAAAAATAACAATTTAAATAATTTTGACATTTCGCGTGTGAAAAAAAACAGGCAAGTTTTATTGTTTTTATGATGATACTTTAATTCCCAGCTAAAATAAGAACTTTAAAGTCTTAACTTTAAAATTGGGGGCGGACAAAACGAAAAGATTTGGCTTTGTTTTGAATTTCGTCGATTTTCTTTTACTTTTGCTATCCCTTTTTGGTAGCTGCTTCGTTTTCATTGGGCTGTTTGTGTCATTGATATGCCGCCATTGTGTCATTTTTTTTTTGCTTTGTGCCCTTTCTTTGCTTTATCTTTTCTTTCTCTTTGCCTAACTTGTATGGGTTTGGCTTTACTACTGAGGTACAGTAGGAATAAAAATTATTTGGACAGTTTTGGTGGTTTACTTTAAAGGCTGTTAAAAGCGATATTTTGATGAAAAAATTATATATAGGATAAATTTCTTATTTTTTTGGAATTGACAATTTTTTTTGCTTTATAAAAGAGGTTTTATTTATGTAGCAACAACAACAATACCTATATCCTGATTGATAATTTTACAAAACAATATGAATGACACAGTACAACATTTCCGAGGTCATCGGCTGGAAACAACTTCTCACTTCGCTTTTTTTGGAGTACATCCAGAAACTAGAGAAACCTCCAAAGGATTTTGCTTAAAGTCATCAATAAGGTATTTTTTTAATATCGGCCAAATTTCCATTCCAACGTGATTTTTCGAAGATAAAACCATTTTAATCAAGTCCACATATCGTAAACCGTTCAAAAATTTTTTTGTAATGTCTTGTGCAAAGTTGTAGATGCGAATAAGTATAAATAAATTGTAACTTTTCCAAAAGATATGAAAACGAAATTCCGAACGGTCTACGATATGTAGACTCCATAAAAATGGTCTTATTCTCAAAAAATCAGGTTTAAGCGAAAAAATTGCGGATATAAAAAAACGACCTTATTGATGACATTGAGCAAAATCCTTAAGGGGTTTTTCTAGTTTCAATATATACTCGAAAAATTTCGAAAAGAGAAGTTGTTTCCATTTTCTGTGTTGCACAGTGTTATCTTTATGTTAGTCGAATTTGAAAAATTTAACTTTCATTTTTTTTAATTGCCAGATTTGTTGGTATCAGTTTCGGGGTCAATTTAAAGTGCATTCTCCAATTTAGAAGGGAAAAAGTGGAGAGAGTAGAGTTTATGTATTATAAATTTTGGGTAAGCCGTAGCCGTAATAAAAAATATTTAAATTTCGAAGTAAGTTTTTAAAAGTAAACTCAAATTTAGGAGAGCAGTACTAAAGCAACAAAACTTGATACGAATATTGTCATAACAACAAATTCAAAGCTTTCTGTTTAAAATAAAATAAAAAAAATTAAAGAATCGAATCCTGTAGAGCCATTTTTAATTTTTGCTTCAAATGCAAAATTCAATCAATCAATCAATCTACAGTCTAAAAAAATTTCAACTATATCAATCATTTGCATGATACGAATATTGCCATACCAACAAGTTCAAAGCTTTCTGATTAAAATAAAATAGATATTAAAAAATCGAATCCAGTAGATTCCAATGTGTTATAAAATTTTTGCTTAAAACTCACAATCCAATCAATCTTCATAAGAGTTTAAAGCAATTTTGACTACCTCAATCGCTTGCCTATTTACAGCAGTATAAACTGATAGCTATACGCATTATTTTTGCCGCGACTGTATGCCTATATAGACTTTGTCTATGCGTGTATTTGTGGGTATTTCCGTGCTTATTTTGCAGCGCCTAACAAAAGCTTTACATGGAATATCCTGTTGCGGTTACTGCCGCTCCTCCTAATGCTCAAAGCGAAATAAAAACCTTCTTTGTTTAGTCGCACGCATACAACTGACAATGCGTTTTGGCCAACAAGCAGTTGGCTAAGCTGGCCCATTGATGGTTCTCTATAGTTGTTACCACTTTATGACAATGTCCGCTTTATTATCCTTAGCAAATGGGCGCCTGGTCTCGGGGGCGTTGTGTATAGTATGGCTATTTTAACAAAAATGTTGCACTTTGTGTTAGTAAAACGCACATTTAGTTCGATTAATGTAAGACTGAATATTACGTATACGTAGTAAAACCAATTGAACAAGTAAGTCAATAAACCAAAATATAATAATTGCTGTGCAAAAAAAAAGCCGACGGCAGCACAAAGCAATGGTATATTGATATATTTATGGGCAGTGGCAGTTGTAGCTAAATGTTTTTAAGGGAAATCCCCAAGGTGCCCTAAGGCGCTTGGAATTTTAAAATGTAAAACAATTGTTTTTGTTCACAAAACATTACCTCATCGCAAATGTTTAGGCATTTTAAAAAACGCTGACATTTTGGTGAGTGTCGACTCCCAGGACAATTTGCCGCCCTTAAAAAAAACACGGCTTAGCCAACAATAACAAGAACATTTCACAACCTGAGGCAAATCTAAAATTAAAATTTTGACACTGTCCAATTTTAACGCGCACTACAGCTGTACATATTTATGCATTTTCGTAGGCAGTTAAGGACCCCCAGGAATCTATGCCCAGAGCCGCCGCTGTTTACAACAAATACTGCTTAACAAAGACAACAAAAACAAACAACTCACATGTGTTTATTGTGCTTGTTTATTGTGTGTTTTTAGCAGGCGCACAAAAGCATGCTACGTTTTTTTTCGTTTACTGCTCCTGTCGCGCACATAATTCAAACAGACGCGGAATTTATGTTTTAAGGCCGTGCCCAAGTCACAGTGCGTTTTCTGTTGCTTTATTATTTATTACTTAATTTTATTTTTTTGTATTTTTTACCCTTTTAAGTTTGCATTATATAATATTGGCCAATTTGGGCAACAAAGCCAAGCCATTACTATGGCTAAAAAACAAACTGGCACAAATTTTGTACCCACACACACACACACGCACGCACATAGGTCGGTACCAATACACAGCTACGAGATTTACTTTTTTTTGCTATTGCGTTTTATAAGCACATTTTCTTCAAACGCTTTGCTTTGCCAAAACTTGCTCAGCTGCTCAGAGACGACCAAACGCTGCGAACGTACAACTGCGACTAACACAAAATCAACGACAGTCGGCGCTTAAAAGTATGCGCAAAAGCAGCATGGCGAAGCAGCGTAGAAAGCCGCAAAGAAAGAAACAACAAGAAAAAAACGGCGCGAATATGTGTGTAAAGCGCATAACAAGCAAAGCAAAGCAGCTGACACATATTTGGCTTTGTTTTGGTTGCGCTCACCAAAAAGGGGAGCCGAACGCCAACTAGCGCTCTTACTCACACTCTTACGCACGCATTCACACAGACACAGACAAGTGGCGCCTAAAAGCTGCATACCGCTTTTGCCGGCTTTTTTTGCGCGCTCTCTCTCTCTCTCTCTGCGTGCTCTTAAAGCGCCTGCGTGCTCTCTTAGTTTAAGCGCTGCCTTTAGGCTCAGGCTCAGCAGCAGCACGTGCAAGCTGCATTGAAATTAAACACGTTTTAAGCGCAGTTTTTGTTAAACAATTTAAATAAAATTTATTAAGAGCTGGCTCTAATTTAAATAAATATTACACGCTCTTAAAAGTCATTACGCTCTTAATACAGCAATGTAAAAATAAATTGATTCATTTTATTGATTTCATTTTGACCAACATTCCGATGAACATTTTTTGTTTACGAATGTGTTTAACATAAGGCACAACTGAATAGAGAGTACCACACACACACTGCTGCACTATGGCTGCCAGCCATCTTTGTGTGCGTGCGTATCTGTGTGCGCTATTTTCACCCTCAAGTTGAATGACACTGTCAAGTGGCATGGGAACACGCCCCTTGGTAGCAAATTTTTATATGCCGCCAAAGTAGTCTAAGCTTTTGGAGCCCAGCGGGATGTGCTCGGTATGTACCGATTTTAATTCCTACATATGTACTAAATATGTATGCTAGCAGGCCTCTGTCAAGTGGGTTATGTTGCTGGCAACCAAGTGTAAATGACACACACACACACACACACGTACACACACAGATACACTTATACACTCACTCTGGGGTGGCCAAGATGAGTTTCTGGGTCAACTGCACATTCCATGTGTGTGTTTTTTTGTGTACGTCTGGAAACGGATATGACATAGCAGGGCCTGTTGATGGGCAACGGCGACAAGCATTTTAGAATAAACGTCTGACAGGCTTTTAGCAATTGTCATCATTTTGAAAATCATTGACAGAACTCTGGTCTCCTAAAAAATAAAAATAAAAACACGCATGTTTGTGTGTGTATCTCAATAATGTATCTAAAATGCAATAAAACTGGGGAGCTGCAAAAATATATTTATCAAATGGAATTCAAATAATGTCACAAACATAAACGTTTTGATATGAAGCAGTGGCGGGGCGGAAGGGGGTAAGATACTGTCTGGATAAAAATAAATCTTCATAAGGTAAAGATACAGGTAGAAGTATTGCTTACAATTTTAATTATAAAACATACATTTAAAAGTTACTTATTTATTTTAATATGCTCTATTTACAAATTATTATAATTGTTTATGAAAATTCAACATTTAATAAAATATATAAGATTTATAGGGTTAACCGTCTCCACAACAAATATTTAAGTATAGTTTCCAAGTTTACGCTTCTTGATAATTTATTTTTAAAAACCTAGCTTAGTCATAGAATAAGTCCTAAATGTAAATCTCTCGTATTAAGGGGTGTTTTGTAATTTTTTCCCCGCCTCTTATGACTCTATTGCTATCATATATTTTCATTATAATGTAAAATCACAGTAGAAAAGGTATTAAATTAAGCAAGAAGTCTGTACTGTAAGGAAATTAAACGTCACATGCAGTGATGCCAAAAACTGAGATAAAAAAAAAAAAATCCCTAAAATTAGCTCAAAATCAAAATAAATATGCTTAAAAAAAATTAAACGGAAATGCTACTTTTTACTTTCATTTTATTAATTTTTATTATATTTCGAACTTTATTATATATCGATCCCAGGTCCCTCTGCATGTGGGACCGCGTCTCAACGAACTACTCCGTTCCCGCCCAAGGAAATGCTACTAACCAAAAAAAAAGGTTTTCGTTGTTTTAATACTCAAGTATTTTTATTATATTAAATTACCAGGCCCGACGAGAGGAGGGTGGTCGTGGACTTTTTCCCCCGGGCCCGGAGCTCTCGGAGGCGCCCAGACTCGAGAGTCATTCGGGAAGTTTATTGTTTAAAAAAATATAGTAATTTATCATTCTACCAGAACTCCGTTGCATACTTTTTTGTTTAACCATATCGAATGTTATTATTATGATTGCAATGATAGAATTTAATATGGTGATAAAAAAAGGGCATGTTATTGATCTCCAATTAAGATATTTTATATGTAAGTGATTGATTATGGAAGACGCTATATGGCCCATATAGTGCGAATCTTATAGAAAATAGAGTATTATCCTTTTTCGTAATTCAAAAATTGTTTCAAAAACTAAAGACGGTTCTTTACGATTATTTTTGATCGAAGTAAAGAATAAGTATGAAATGCATTATTATGATTTTATCAAATCATCAATTCTCTCAGAAATCCTTTCTATGTATATAATTTTTTATGTTGTTCTCACACTTTTCAACGATTATACGAATTTTCATGAATTAAGAAAAATTTGAATAATGCAGTCCAAAATTTGTTTCCGGAGATTTTAAAAAAAGTGTCTATGTACTTAAAAACAAATAATAAAAATGGCGTACGTAAAGTCGGGCGCGGACGACTTTGAGATACCCTGTACCACTAGCTTGCAATAAAATCCGGTTCCTTCAGAAAAAACCAAAAAAAAGAGAATTTTTAAGCAAATTTTTTTTTTATGAGAGCTAGTCAACCAATTTCAATAAAATTTGACACAGTGCTTAAATACCTTAAAAAACATATGAATGCTGAATTTAGTTCAAACATCTTTACAAACAAATAAGACACATCGTATTTTGTATAAAAACCTTTTTTTGGACCGCTTGGTCCTATTGGAGCTATATGATATAGTCAACCGAATTGAATTAAATTTAGTACAGTGCTTAGGAACTATAAAAATAACTCACGAATATCAAATTTGGTCCCAATATCTCAACAAACAAACGCAACACAACAAATTTTGTTAAAAAATCGATTTTTTGAAAGATTGGCTATATGATATAGGCAACCGATTTTGTTCAAATTAAACATTTCCAAACGCCAAATCTAGTTACGATATCTTTATTAAAAAACAAAATATAGCGAATTTTGATTTAAAAAATGTATTTTGGCCGATCGGTCCTATTTTGAAATTTGGTACAGTACTTGGGAACCATAAAAAACTTTTGAATACCAAATTTGGTTACGATATCTTTATGAACAAACGAATTATCCATTTAAAACCTTTTTTTTTTTGTCGAGGTCGTCGCAAGCACCATTATGGGAGCTATATAATTTATCCCCGATATCAAAAAAATAAAATAAACTTGTCTCCTATGGAATAATATGGGATCTAATGCGAAAGTTTGGTTACTCTAGCTCTTACCATCTCTGAGATCTAGGCGTTCAAACGGACACACGGACGAACGGACTTACAGACGGGAATGGGTATATCGACTTCCCCATTCACCTTGATCATATTTTAGGTAACTTTGGGGTGTCTCCGACGACTCCTTCTATATACATTTTCACCTTGCACAAACTTAATGTACCCTTGGTACCATACGGTACAGGGTATAAAAAACGTACTAGGCTTGATCTCTTAAGAAATATGTATAATATTAATGGCATAAACTTCAAATACCAATGATACAATAAATAAAAAAAATAATCAAATCAATTTATTTTAATTTTTCTTCTTAAATATTTAATTTCTTATCACCAAAGGAACTTCGTTTTAAATATACTCTAATGACTGCATAAATGAATACATATGTTTTATACAGAGATTTTTCTGAACCTAAGGAGGCTTTTGATTATTTCCCTAATAATCCCTCTAAAGACGCCACTGGTTTATAGGCTTTCTCAATAACAATAATAAATTTTGCCTAAAGGTAAGCTATTGTTTAATTTTATTTATTTTATTGAGCACAAAACAAAACGAAAAGCCATTTTTATGCCAGCAAGCCGCAATTTTGCCATTTGAAGTTTGAATCTGAGTAAATGTAAATAATAAAAATTTAAATAATTAAGCAGAGTATTGTTTACTTACACATTTAAAAAACAAACAACGGACGTAGAACAATGATGACCGGCGTCAAAAACAACACTAAAAGTTTGCATTTAAAAGTGCACATATAAAATAGGAGAGCAAGTATAGGGTGCCTCAAAAAAGTCGAACGAAACTTTAATGAAACAAAATCTTTACCACAATATATAGTTCTTACTTTAGTGGAACACTCTTTATGTTGTTATTTGGCAACAAAATCAATTAAATGCCCTTTGTACTCGTATCAATATAATATTATCATTTATAAAAAGATATTATTTTTTTGATTTTGTTTATATGCATTTTTTGGATTGGAAGTAGGGCAGAGTATTTAGTTTGTCAAATAACTGGAGGTCTCTAATCGGGGGCAAGAATTTAATCTTTAATTAAAAGCATAGACAACTTTTGTCTTTTTTTGTAATCTCTCAATAAAATCAAAGACGAACAGATAATTGCTTGAAAAACTCGCAACTCACCACTCTTTCTGATAAAGTACTAAAAAATTAAAAATCACTTTTATAATACAATTTGTACCTACATGACAAGAAGTTTTTGGTTCACTAAAAATGCAATGCAACACCCTGTATAAATGTACTTAGTATACATGCTAACAAATGTTCCGCATAAATTAAATCTGCCCGTAAACGCTAAACGGCTGGTAAATAATTTTAAATTATTCCATATATTAGGAGTGTCAGCTTTATGCCGCCATAGTTAGCGACGTCATCAAGGTTGACAGAGAGAGGAGAGGAGAGCGAGATTTTCACAGCTGCTCCGATTTCTAAACAAAACTTTGGTACAAAGCCAGTCAACAAACGTTTTAAATCAGTTCTCTGTCAAGACTTAGTAAATGTGGTACGTGTCCGTAAAGTCATCTTTGGATTATGTGCACCGAATCTCAGGCAAAAGTTGCCAAGGTATTAATTAAATATAATTGGAAGTAAACTTTTTTATTGTTTGTAACCAGTTTAAGATTTTTATAACTTTTGTTAAAAGAAAGTTAGTGCTATTTGTGCAGTGCTTGTAATAACAAGTATACGCCAAGTTAAAATGACTTCATTGCTTTAAAAAAAATAATAAAAAAACCCCAGAAGATTGTATCTAAAAATTGTTTATATCTCAACTCTATCAATCAGTCAGCAATATGTGTGCGGATAAACAAATTTGTTGTGAAATACACTGCGCAAAAAAAGTTCTCTTAGACAGCGGGAATTCTTTCTTTAAGAAATTCGCATATAAGCATCTGTTTTAGGAGTGTTATATCCATATGTATATAAAAGAAAGTTATATTAGTTACACAATTTATAACTCAAGGCCGGCTGGTCCGATTTTGATAATCTATGGTTTGTTGGATTCGTTCCGCACTGCTTAACAGAATAACAATTGAATAATTAAAAAGAAATAAACCACGATATTCTCTAATGGGTGGAGCAAGATATCGATATATTTCGAAAATTATTAAAATATTGTTGAAGGGGAAACCTGTAGATAGACAGACAAATAGCTCAGATTCGCTATAAAACTATAATGAATCCTAGTTTAAAAAAATATAATCTATTGGATTATTTTATTACGACGGGGCTCCCGAAATCGAGTCCAATATTTATTTGTTATCGTTGTTAATTTTTCAGAGTTGCCTTATTTATAAGAAAGTCGTCACTATATACCGTTATTCGCGACTTAATCGTTTTTCTGGACACGATGCCGAAATTTATTAGTTATTATTTTTAGGAACTTAGTGGTTGCAAAAAACAAGTATACGCATAGTTAAAATACCTTGATTGCATTAAAAGTATAAAAAAATGGCGTACGTAAAGTCGGGCGCGGACGACTTTAGGATACCCTGTACCACTAGCTTGTAATAAAGTCCGATTTCTTCACAACAAACCAAAAACAGAAGAATTTTTAAGCAAAAAAATTTTTTTTTGACCGATCGTTCCTATGGAGCTATATGATATAGTCAACCGATTTCTAATAAAATTTGACGCAGTGCTTAAATACCTTAAAAAGATCTGAATGCCAAATTTATTTCAAATATCTTTACAAACAAACAAAACACATCGAATTTTGTAAAAAAACGTGTTTTTGGACCGATTGGTCCTATGGGAGCTATATGATCTAGTCAAACGATTTGGATTAAATTTAGTACAGTGCTTAGGAACTATAAAATACTCACGAATGTCAAATTTGGTCCCAATATCTTAACAAACAAACGAAACACAATAAATTTTGTTAAAAAATCGATTTTTGGAAGATCGACATCGGGGGTCTATGATATAGTCAACCGATTTTGTTCAAATTTGGCACATTGCTTAAGTGGTCTCAAAATTTCCAAGCACCAAATCTGGTTACGATATCTTTATTAAAAAACGAAATATAGCGAATTTTTCTTTAAAAAGTTATTTTGAGCCGATCGTCCTATGGGAGCTATATGATATAGATCAACCGATTTCGATCAAATTGTACAGTGATTGGGAACTATAAAACTTTCGAATACCAAATTTGGTTACGATATCTTTATAAACAAACGAATTATTCATCTAAAACGCTTTTTTTTGTCGAGGTCGTCTCAAACACCCCTTTGGGAGCTATATAATTTACCCCTGATATTAAAAAATAAAATAAACATGCCTCCTATGGAATAATATGGGATCTAATGTAAAGTTTGGTAACTCTAGCTCTTACCATCTCTGAGATCTAGGCGTTCACACGGACGGAGGACGGACGGACAGACGGACGGACGGAGGACGGACAGACGGACAGACGGACATGGGTATATCGACTTCTCTATTCACCCTGTTTTAGGTAACTTTGGGAGTGTCTCCGACGTCTCCTTCTATATGTTACATACATTTTCGGCTTGCACAAACTTAATATACCCCTTGGACCATACGGTACAGGGTATAAAAACGTAATATAGCGAATTTTTCTTTAAAAAAGTTATTTTGGCCGATCGGTCCTATGGGAGCTATATGATATAGTCAACCGATTTTAATCAACTTTGGAACAGTGATTGGGAACTATAAAAAAACTTTCAAATACCAAATTTGGTTACGATATCTTCATAAACAAACGAATTATTCATCTAAAAACCTTTTTTTTGTCGAGGTCGTCTCAAACACCCCCATGGGAGCTATATAATTTATCCCCGATATAAAAAAAATAAAATAAACTTGCCTCCTATGGAATAATATGGGATCTAATGTGAAAGTTTGGTAACTCTAGCTCTTACCATACCATCTCTGAGATCTAGGCGTTCACACGGACGGACGGACAGACGGACAGACGGACGGACGGACGGACGGACAGACGGACAGACGGACAGACGGACGGACGGACGGACGGACAGACGGACAGACGGACATGGGTATATCGACTTCTCTATACACCCTGATCATATTTTAGGTAACTTTGGGGTGTCTCCGACGTCTCCTTCTATATGTTACATACATTTTCGGCTTGCACAAACTTAATATACCCTTGGTACCATACGGTACAGGGTATAAAAATTATTCCACGAAATTTTTTATACCCCAACTCCATCAGTCCAACTCCAATAAAAATTTTATTTTAAATACACTGAGCGAAAAAGCAGTTGCTAATAGGCAGCGGAAATTGTCAGCACTAAATTCTTTGTACAATCGCTACATGAGAATCCGTCTTAAAAGTTTAAATAAAACTATTATCTATTGATTTATATTATTATTTCAGTGCTCGGGAAAATGAATTCAAAATTTATTTGTTCTCTTTTTTACACTTTCCACAATAATTCGAGATTTACAAATTTTCGTTTTTTTGGGCATGAAATAAAATTTTTTCGTTTTCATTTTTCGGAGAGCGGCCCTTAATGTAAAAAATACCATTTATTAATCAAATATCTAAGATGAGGTGTTCGGTATTTTCATGAATCTGATACATAATTTTCTTTCCAAATAAAAGAAATTTAATATCTTCATAAAGTTTTATTATATATTTAAATTTTCATACAAAATTAACTAATTCCATTTGCCTAGACAACTCGCGAATTTGGACTTTCATTACATTTTAAAATAATGAAAAAACAAATGTTTATGAAAAATATTTATTTAAGGATTTTTTTGGAAAATCTATTAGTCTCAATTGCCTTATGTAAGTGTTCGGTATTTTCATAAAAACATACATTTTAAATTAGAGTATAGAGTAATTGAGTAGAAGAAAAGGTAGAAAATTTTTTATAATACAAAGTTTTATACAAAATTTCCGTCTGTCTAGAAACTCGCAAATTTCGACTTACATTAAATTTTATAATAAATAAATTAGAATTATGTTTATGAATAATGTTTATTTTCATTCTTTCTTAGAAAATCAAGTGATCTTAATTGCCTTTTTATGAAAACAAAATAATTTACTTATCTAATAAAAATTTTTTTTTGATAAAATTTAATATCTTCGAACAGTTTTATTGTATAGAAGAAAAATCAGAGAAAGTTTTATACAAGATTGACACAAATTTTGATATTACGTTACACACAATCAATTTTAAAATAATAAATAAAAATAATTTTTATGAAAAATAATTACTTAAGTATTTTTTTCGAAAATCAGTTGGTCTCAAATGCCGTGCGCGAATATTTTCGTGATGACTCTTAATTTATTTGATTTTCTAATAAACAAGATGCTTTTTCAAAAAAATTAATATTCTCATAGAGGTTAATCGTATAATTAAATCCAGTGTGGATTTACTAGTTTTAAGAACGAAATATTTGAATTTTTTCCTCAGTGTACCTATATATCAAATAAAAATGCAATATTCCCTATCCTAATAAAGTTTTGTACAAAATTAACGCATTCCGTCTGTACATATAAAAATTGTGATCTTTTACTTCAAGTTTAGATTAAATTGATCAACGTTATAGAATAATTTTTTTGATCTTCATTAGAAGTAAGATCTTGAGAAAAATAATATTTCCAAAAAAGTTCTAAAATTATAGAACTTTTTCCCGATCTTTCAATCATTATTAACTAATCAATAAAGGTAAATTTCACTAGCTTAAAGATGTAAGGGAAGAGAACCTTTGTAAAAAAGTGTTTTCAGGGATCAAAAAATATGAAAATCAAATTCAGTTTTTATCCTTTAGCACCGTTATCGAGATATTTTCGAAAAACACTATTTTGGGTACTTTTTTCAGTTTTTTTTAATAGATTCCTTAGCTCCATGGTGCTTAAAAAAAGAAAGAGTGGCATTTTCATGTTTAACGACCCAAAATAACTATAAAAAAAACTATTTTACAAAGGCTCTCTCCACGACCCTTTTTTTTTCGTATAAACTAGTGGTATTTGTTAAAAGTTCTTGAAATATATCAGCAGTAAGTAAAGTACTATTTTTGGCGATTTATCCACGAATTGTTTAAAATTTTAAGATTTCAATTAAATTGGCAACTGCGTTAAGTTTTAAGTTTTCTAGATGTTTTATTTGAAGTTTCAAAGTGTAAATGACATATTTTTCAAAAATGTTATGTAAAAATTTTTGTTAATAAGCAAATACTTTTTCTTTAATCAAAAATTTATAAAATCATGGTTTAGGCACATGAAGCAAAATTTCTTTGTGCTAGTAGCGGCTTAAGTTCCCTTGCATTAAGAGACTATGCAGAGGTTCTTAAACAAAATTTCCAACATCGAAATTTATTGGGCTAGCTTGCCGCTACTAAATATTCGACCGCCGTCTTGGGAAAATCTTTAACTCACATCAGAATGACCAAGAGAAACCGGAATGACAAATCAAGATCCCTCTTTCTACTAACTTTTTCGGAAAAAAATCTGTAACGAAATCAGAACGACCGAGAGGTAGCAGAATAACCAACCAAATCCCTCTTTCTACTAAAGAAATCCTAAATTACGCTTGCGAACTGCACACAAATTTCGCGCAGTGTTTGTATACAAATATTGGCTATTGAAGTCAAAGTTCCAATAGAGCAAAATTCCAAAGCAAATAATGTGCTGCACAAAGTTTGTAGCGCATGCGAAACAAAATTTATAAAAACCAAATTCAGATAAGATACGTCGTCGTAGATACCACCGGCACCCGGCACTCTCCCACTCATTTTGAGTACTATTAACCAACTGTCGATGGGAACTCACTCACGTTCACTCAATCGAACATTCAGTTTGGCTCGATAAAACAAAGCACACGGTTCGTTTGGCGGCTTTCCAATTTGCAGACAAATTGATCTGGAATAAAAAAATAAGTTTTTACTTATATAGCCAAAATAGGTTATTTTGGCTACGATGAGCGAAGACAAGAATGTGCGGCGTCGCGTTATAACGCCAACAAGCGATCCAGCGAATACTGATCCATTGCTGCGAAAACCCACTTCTTCATACTATCTGGATGATAATGAGGTAAGCACTTGATACTTTCAAGGGCATTTTTTTGAGATCTTGTGGTAATGCGCTAGATAAGCTAATTCTAATATGTGAGTCAAGCGCAAGAATTATGTGTAATCATCTAAAAACTCATTTATTACACTTGCTCCATATAAAAAAAAAAAAAAAAATACTTCAGCACTTTCCTATTGCACGATAAGAGTATCAGTATAAAGCTATGCTAGAGTACAAATTCGGTGGCAACTATGTGCATACCTATATCGTTGAGACTCCCAGACACACATATTGACCAGAGATAAGATAAGTTATGATGGATTAAAATCTAACATATTAGCTTGATATTTGTTTGACTAGTTTGGCAATGCGCCCAAAACAACGTAGGCAGGGACGGATTAAGGCATCGACGGGAAGTTCCTACTGATTAGTGTTGTCAAAAAATTTGGTAGCAAGAAACAAGCTAGAAAATATATTGAAAATAATTTGTTTGGTAATATAGTATAATATAAAACGGTTGTAATATTATATCGTATTTCTGAATAACGTAGTCAGCGCCGGATTAAAGCACGGGTGGGAAGCTTCTTCTGACTTATAAATATTGCTATAAAGGAATTTTATAAAAAAACGCGAGTTTAGAAATACATAATTGTTCTGGTAATATATTCTAATAAATCTCATTGTAATACTATATTTCTGAAGTAATATGTATATTAGGGTGGCCATTTTTGCAACATTAGTAAATAGTAGTAGTAGGTAAAAAATTTACGAAAAATTTTAAGAAAAGTTTTCCAAATATAATCAATAGGACAAAATCAGAGATATTTTTGTGAAATAGAGACATTATTTTCTAATATCGAAAAAAACATTTTTTCCAAATATCTCAAAGACCCGCTTCATAAAAAAATTTTGAAAAAAATAAAAAAGAAATCTCCCAAGTATAATCGATAGATAATTTAATTATCTACAGTCAAGTAAAAAAAATCGAAATCAGAGATATTTTTCTTAAATAGAGGCACTTTTTGATTTCGAAAAAAAATTTTTTTTCAAATATCCCGAAGCCCGTTTCATGAAAAAATTATTGACTATATTTTTGGCTTAGAATTTTTTGAAATCTGTATACTAGGTTAATTAGTTAATTTTATAAATTTTAGAACTTACCAAGTTTATGCGCAGGCCGGCTCAACATTTCATTTAAATCATTTTTTAGAGAAACATGAGACTGTTTGAACCAAAATTTGGTTGATTAGAAACAAGTTTTTAAAGTTTATGAGAAAAATACAGTCAAAAACGGAAAAAAGAAAATTATGACCGTGCGGATCGTCTTTAAATTTAAACTTTTTAGGGGGGTTACTAAAATCGTGAAATGTTGCAAAATGGCCATCCTAATGTATATATCTACAGGTGGTAGGGTATATTTTATGAAGCCCCCTCAGTCAAAGTAAAAAATGTAAACAGAGCAGCTTAAAGAGAGAACAGAGAGAGCAACGAGAGAGAGCTTAAAAAAAAGTTATAGACACAGAGCGAGCTGATTAAGCTGGGTTCGTTATAGAGCATCGAGAAGGCAAGCAATCAGTCGATCGGATAGAGCCGAATAATAAAGACGTGCTTAAGTGAGGAGAAACTTTTAAACTAATTTACAAATTTATGATTTAAAAAGTTGTTATTTATTACACCTACACTAATCCATAAAACAAATATAATTGTATTTAAAGCCCACATCTATTTATAAGCCCAATGTAGTGTGTAATCGTCATAGGCCTCTTGGGCCTCCATTTGCTTAAATACAGCCCTGTCTCCATTAACTATGACAACTTTTTTCTGTGTGTTATGCTACTTTTTAATTAAAAACTGACTCATATCAAATAACCCACATAATATATATAGAAGTTACTAACTCTTCTTACTCTTCACCTTGACAGAAACCCAACTGCTTTGAGCGCACCTTCATCGAGCACAATAAGATCAAATGGTATTGGGCACCGGTCTTTATAGCCTTTTGGGTCTTTTTATACTATGCCATTGCCATACCCGCCTATCATCATTTACCACAGCCACTAAGTATTAAAGATGAGGCGCGTTTTCCCGATCGCTTTATTGCAGAACGCGCCGAACTAAACCTGCAGCGTTTGGTGGAGCTGGGTCCACGTGTTGTTGGCAGTCGTGCCAATGAAATGGGTTCTGTCAAGTTTTTCACCGGCTCCATGCAAAAGATGCGCGCCGAGCTGGGTGCAGTGCACGACATAGAGGCAGACGTGCAGGTAGCCTCCGGCAGCTATATACACTGGGAAATGGTCAACATGTACCAAAGCATACAAAACTATGTCATCAAAATAACTCCACGAGGCTCGAATAGTACCTCATATCTGCTGGTCAACAGTCATTACGACTCGGTGCCCGGTGGTCCGGGTGCTGGTGATGATGGTGCCATGGTTGCAATTATGTTGGAAACCATACGTGTGCTCATTAAGTCAAAGACGGCTTTAAAGCATCCCGTGGTGTTTCTGTTCAATGGTGCGGAGGAGAATCCACTGCAAGCCTCACATGCCTTCATTACACAACACAAGTGGGCCAAGAACTGCAAGTGGGTGAAACTATATATTACCTTTTTCCGAGCTTATTTATTTTTAACTCCAACCCCCACAGAGCGCTGATCAATCTGGATTCCGCAGGCAGCGGTGGTCGCGAGATACTTTTCCAGTCCGGTCCCAATCATCCTTGGCTAATGCGTCGTTATCGTCGCGCCGTCAAGCATCCGTATGCCTCCACCATTGCTGAGGAAATGTTTCAGCGTCATTTTATACCCTCCGATACAGATTTTCGCATCTTTCGTGATCATGGCGCCGTTCCCGGTCTGGATATGGCACATCAGTACAATGGTTATGTTTATCATACACGCTACGATAAGGCTGACATTATTCCCCGCGGCACTTTCCAGAATACTGGCGACAATGTTTTAGCTCTTGTGCGTGAAATTGCCAATGCACCCGAGCTGGAGGATACCTCGGTAAGTCTTGAAGTAACTACTGCCTTAAAATCTCTCTAATATTTTCGTTTATTTGCCCACAGAAATATGCCGAGGGTCATACCGTATTCTTTGATGTCATGGGCTGGTTTTTGGTCTTTTATTCCGAAACCGAGGGCATTATACTCAATGTTATTGTCTCACTGGGCACTATTGGCGCCATTGGCTACTCCTTCAAGCTTATGGCCGATAATGCTGACGTTCATTTTAAAAAGGTGCTCAAACGTGCCTTCTATACATTCTTTGTGCAAATCTTTGCTGTGGTAGCTGCTTCCACGTTGTGCTTTTTCATGGGCGTACTCATGGATATGATGCACATGCCCATGTCTTGGTTTACGCATTCTTGGCTTATTTTGGGCTTGTATTTCTGCCCGTTGTTCTTTGGTTTTGCCATTGTGCCAGCTCTGTACTTCCATTATACGCAAGATGTGAGTATGACTTACGTTCTCATAACTATGGATTAATCATACTGTTGTCTTTATTTCAGGATCGCTTCCCTACGGGTCATCGGGTGCAACTGCTACTGCATTGTCATTGCTTGTTCCTGGCATTGCTCACTCTAGTGCTGACCATGTGCAGCATACGATCCGCTTTTATTTTTATGCTAACCATTCTGTTTTACACCATGGCCTTGATCATTAATCTGGCAACCAAGCTGCACAATAAAGGTATGTAGATCCGTAATCTTAAAGCTAGGATTTAAGTTTGGAAAGGGAAACTGAAGTCAATTAAATAGTGCTGGGATATAAGAGATTGAAACTCCCAGTCATAAATGTCTGCTTAACAATCTAGGTAGCTTGCTAACAGAATTGTTCAAACTGTTCGAGCTTCTATCCTTCCTCAGGAAACCCCACAACATTTTTTTAAAGAGCATAAGTTAGCGATGTTTTTTTTGGTATTTTTTTGAGGTCGCTGCATCAGAACCTAATGTCAAAAAATCCCTATCATAACATGTTTCTGAAATTGCCTCCAAAATAGCTCGTTTTATAAGGTTTTTTGAAGTTGTGAAAATACCAAGATCCGTTGTGGCAATTCTGATAGCGGATTGACCCTAGATTGCGACACATTTTTTTTGTGTTAGGGACCAAATTACGTGACCCGTTCAGTAGTAGGAAGGTCTTAAAAATACGACGCTTGGTCACTCGACCGGTGAGGTGGCTACGTTTTTGTCACGTAGTCAATAATATTCTGTTAGGGAAGTAATTTTTTTGTAATTACTTACTTACCAGAGAGGCAGCCACCTCGATAGCCTAGCGACAGTGCACTATAATATTAATCCCGAGGTTGTTGGATTGAATCCCACGTTAAGCATGATCCTGCATTTCCCACTTTTCCTATTTCCCTAATTTTTCCTGTCTATTCTATATTCTTACTCCCATTGTCGGTATTACAAAGGGCTTGTTCTTGCCCTAAGTAAGTTGGGACGCTAAACCCAGCTACTGCCTTAACCTATCCAGCTACCTACTTACTAGAGAGGGAGCGGTCTCGATACCCTAGCGGCAGTGAACTAGTCTATCATACCAGAGGTTGTGGGTTCGAATGCCTGCACTTTTCACATTTCCCTAATTTTTCCTGTCTATTCTATATCCTTATCACTTACTCCCATTATCGGTATAATAAAGGACCTGTTCTTGAGAGACGAGTTCGCAACTGCCGTCTTAACCCACCTACCTACATACTAGGGAGGGGGGTCTTTACAGATACGCAGTTGGTAACCGATGAGGGAAGGTTTTCACGTTATATGGACACAGCTCCTCATTGGAGTTACAAGGTATTTGCTCCTTTGGATATCATAAGGCACTGTGGGCGGTTCACTTGTCTAGATAGGTTAAGTAAGGTTACACCGGTAGACACCCAGGTAAGAGTCGCACATAGACTGCATAGCCCTTACTGGAACAGGAGACCAATAAGATAGGTCAGACTTAAGAATTACAATTTTTTTAAGAATCTCAAATATCTTCGCGCTTGGTATTAGATAATAATTAACAAAAACCACAACTTTTTATTATTTTTAAACTCGACTTAGATCCAAAATTTTCACTTCAAGAAATATTCCTAGTACCCCAAAATTTGTAACACATTTCCCTTTTTTTTTCAGAGGTCGCCTGGCTTGTACCACATATTGTTTGCAGCATTCCACCATTCCTATTCTATGCTTATCTATCCCACGGTTTCTTTGTCACTTTTATACCCATGACGGGACGTTTTGGTGCCAGTGTCAATCCGGATTTGATTATATGCGCTTTTACCGTGGGCGTTGGTCTGCTCACTGGTGGTTTTATGGTAAAAAAACATCGACAATGCTTTATCTTATACTAACATCTACAAAAATTTCTTAGGTTCCCACACTGAATCTATTCCGCAAATCCAAGACCATCATCTGTGCACTTATGGGCATAACATTGATTTGCATAATCATCGCCGCAACTCCATTGGGTTTCCCCTATAGACCCGAAACCAATGTGCAAAGATTTTCTGTATTGGTAAGTCTTTTTGGCCACTTATCTAAGCCACAAATGAACGTCATACCTTTCTATCTTTAGCATACCAAACGCACCTTCCATGATGCAAGCAACAATGTGCGTCGTGTGGAGTCTGGTTACTTCATCATGCCACAGGATAGACGCACCTACTCCGTCAAAAGTATGTTAAAAATGAGTCTTATACAAAAACAAGTTGATATCTCTTATTTATTTCCAGAACAAGTGCTTAATATTACCATGGCGCATCCCATAGTTAAGGACTGTGAGACGGAAATGTTGTGCGGTCTGCCACTTTATAATCATCGCTGGCACAAATCCCGGTAAGCTAAAAGGCATGAAATCTACATTTTTTCTTTGCTTACATTGTGTGTTCCTTCTGCAGAGCTTCAAGTTTATGGATACCCGCCTCGGAACCTGTATTTGGCAGCCTACCCACAGCTAAGGTGATAACCAAGAAGCAGCTAACGCCCAGCAAAATACGTTATGAGATGCAGCTAAGTGGTCCCGATCACATGGGCTTATTTGTGCAACCATTAAATGGTGCTACCATAACCGCCTGGTCCTTCCATCAAACACCCTTGCGTTTAAATTGGAAGCCACCATTCTTTATCTACTTTTCATATGGTGTCAATGGAGATCCATTGAAATTCTGGCTGGAACTGGAGGTAAGTTAACTCAGAGACTTCGACCTTCCCCATTTAATTTATTCTCATAAATTGTTTCTTTTCTTTACAGAAAACCAAGGGTGATTGGAGCACACCTTCATTTGAGCTGGGCTTAAGTGGACATTGGAATCATCACGATGAATTGCTCACACCCGATTTTAGAAAATTCCTTAACAGTTTTCCCAAATATGTAGATGCCACAGCTTGGCCAGCGTCTTATGAGACCTGGCAATACTAAGATATGCATTTATTCATAAGTTCGCCATTTTCAACTGAAGTACAGTAGAGACATTTTTATATATATGTACAGAAATGAACAAACAACTATAGACCATTTTATAGATGGTAAATTTATTTAATTATGGTACTACCCTTTCGTATTATGGAAGAATTGAATAAAGGAATTTGAGCTTATTCAACAATAAATGAAGAAATAGTTATTTTAAGATTAAGGCAATCTTTATTTGGCAACCAAAATTAGTTTTGTTGTACTACACTAAAGATATGATTGGTTCACAAAGTAAAGCCGAAACTTGTATACCCTGTATTTTAGAGCTCAACAGTAATTTCATGTATCCCTCCGATTCAAATTGGGATCGTCACTTTTGAAACTGATATGAATATCATTCAGCTTTTTGCCACCGATTGTAAGAACATTCATGTGTAAGTTAAGATATTTTTAAAGAAATCGATGTTTCAGTCGATCATCATTATGTTATCGGACCAGAATTTTCGTACCGCCTGTCTGATTTACAGGACACTGCAAACTCAAAAAAAACCTAAGAAACCAACCTCCAGTCAGAGGCACAATATATTTATTTGGCACACAATTTTTTCCCACCGCATGGGTTTCTTACAAAACAGTAGGGCACTGCGTCCTGAAGATCTATTGTACCGTACCAACAAATAATTGCAAACTTTTTCGGATAGCAGAATCCTTTCCCATGTGACTGACTATGTCCCACACCAGCGCTGGACAGTCACAGGGATAATTAGAAACAAAGAATATTTTAATTTATTTGGAGTAGGAAGCACAATACATCCATCTTATCACAGCCATCTCACACTATATACTACATTATCCAGGGTTGTGCGATGAAGGTGGAGGAAAATAAACGTAATTTTGGTTTGTGAGTGTGTAGAAAGTCAAACATTTATCAGAATGCTATGCCACTAAAGACTGCATTAAAGTTATTGAAGAACCTTACAAAAAAAGTGAAGAATTGTTAAACTGATACAAGAATTTCGACTTCTGCGATGAACCTCATTTCAATTTAAATGGGATGCTCAAAAAAGAGAATATCCTATGCAACCTCAAGAAGTGACTGTATGAAACAGGGCCGGCTCCAGGATTTGTTTTTAGAAGGTTCTTCACTTCAAAGGCTATAGACATATATCAGAGCTCGCGAAAGACTTACAACCCATTTATTCAACTTTTGGGGACGGTTGGGGTCCAGTCCGTGAATTGGATGCGTTACTAGTATAGAGAGAGGTCAATTCGGCCGATGATATCATTAAACCATATTTTTTCAAAATTGACCCTATCGACACCTTTATCAAAATGGTTTAATAGGGTTCGGTTAGATACGAATACCATGTATTGCCCTAAAGAAAGCCTTTGGTGCTGGTGAGCACAGAGATTAAGAGAGTTAGACATTCGCAGATTTCTCGAATGATATTGTAGCAGATGTTCTTTTCCTGCTTTACGGATATCCAATTTTTTCTCAGTTCATCGATATTGATAACACATTACCATGTGCCTAGCCTGAAGGCCTACGATGCTCTGGCTAGAATCCTTTATAACTTAGAATTAACTTCTATATATTCTATACTTTTTTTAGCGAAAAACATTTTGCATAATAATCCAATATCAAGACAATAAAGTCATGCTTTTAAGACTTACGCGAAATGCTATTTCTGTCTAATGATGATAAGCACATAGTTAATCGTCTGCTTAGAGGTATACATCATATTTCTCCCAATTCCAATGGTTCCTCCCAAATAACCAATGGACACTACGAAAACACCTGTTGGCCTTCAAACTTCACACACATATCAGTATGATTAGCGATACAATTTCAGCTACCATCCATAAATTCAACTTTCATTGCCATAAAAGTATCTTTATTTGTATAATGCAATCTAGTAATTAGTACTCAATTAGTGGTATATGTGATACTGGGTATTACTTCATCCAGGCACAACTTCTATGCCCCTGCCGCTAGATAAGCTTAATCTTCTCGTTCGGTCATCAAACAATAAACCACGATAGCTTCTGCATACCGCTCTGCTTATCGCTGATATGTAATCGCTCTGCCATCTAGTGATTGATTAGGGAACCGTGATAAGCTCTGGTACCGCTTAATTATACGCAAATTGGCCAATTCGTGTCAGTTACCCCCTTGACGAGTTCTCAAACGGTTAGCTCTTGTTTTGTGTCGGTGGGCTTCTCAGTATTGTGCCGTAACGCTTATTAAAGGAAGGTCAGTGGGAAAAGTGTTTCAAAGAATTTGTAGACGAAACAAGTTTAAGACTAAGTAAAGTACATATGAACTAATATATAGTGTATAAAAACGACTTCTTCTACGTTTCAAAAAGTACCCAAGTGCTATATTTTGTTTGTGAACTACTAACGGCTAACACTCCATTCCAACATCCTCCCCAAATCTAGATTACAAAAAAAGTTGCTAAATATAAGGTGAAGTTGACAAACAGATTAGACTGCCGAAATTTTACTGTCCGGAAATTGCGACTTAATTATACACTGTAGTATGACTGGCAACGTAACACACCAAAATAAACGTTTGGAAAGTTTTTCGAAAAAGTGGATCATCATATTGTATTTATAGATCTTTGAAAAATTAAACCGAAAAAAATAAACAGATTAGAGACTCGAAATTCTACAACCCGGAAATTCCGACTTAATAATACACTGTAGTATGCCTGGCAACGTAAAACACCAAAAGTAAAAGTTTTTGAAAAAAGTGGATAATATAATATTTTTTAGATCTCTACATATAACTAGCACGCCGTTTACTTCATAAACGTTCATTTTTAATGCGGGTTAAATTGCAAGTTTAAAATTATTATGCAATTGTTCGTGATACATATTAAATAAAAATATTTTGTGGAAATTAAGCTTCTGTTTCTGAGCTATGCTTCGTCTAGGAGCATATTCATATATAATATGATAAAAAATTCCACAAAAAAAGCTATGCATACTTTTCATACTCGGTCGGGCATTTTTACCTTTTTGCCTCCTTTTAAGGAGCAACCCGTGTCGTTACTCGTGTAATCTTACCTTTATGCATTTATGCCCGACAAAGTGAACAATCCAATTTTTTTTTTTTTTTGCAGATACCACCCAAAAATCCTTTGTAACAGTATACTAATTTGTGAATGCACCTTAGATTAATTTATTATAAAGAGAGAACTTGGGAAATTAATGATCTAATGTTTCAAATTTTAAGACAATATTTTTGAGTTTAAAAATTCGCTATATTTCGTTTTTTAATAAAGATATCGTAACCAGATTTGGCGTTTGGAAATTTTTTAGACCACTTAAGCAATGTGCCAAATTTGAACAAAATCGGTTGACTACATCATATAGCTCCCATAGGTCCGATCTTTAAAAAAATCGATTTTTTAACAAAATTTGTTGTGTTTCGTTTGTTTGTTAAGATATTGGGACCAAATTTGACATTCGTGAGTATTTTATAGTTTCTAAGCACTGTACTAAATTTAATCCAAATCGTTTGACTAGATCATATAGCTCCCATAGGACCAATCGGTCCAAAAACACGTTTTTTATACAAAATTCGACGTGTTTTGTTTGTTTGTAAAGATATTTGAAATAAATTTGGCATTCATATCTTTTTTAAGGTATTTAAGCACTGTGTCAAATTTTATTGAAATCAGTTGACTATATCATAAGCTCCCGTAGGAACGATCGGTCAAAAAAAATATTTTTGCTTAAAAATTCTTCTGTTTTTGGTTTTTTGTGAAGAAATCGACTTTATTACACGTTAGTGGTGGGTATCCTAAAGTCGTCCGCGCCCGACTTTACGTCCGTTTTAAATATAACTGCCATCTGATAAATGCCAATTTGGTTAAGTAACAAATTCTAAACGTCATATTGCAACAGACCTTACCATACTCATAATATATTTCGAATACCAGTCGCCCAATCTGAAGTAAAATTCGCCCACTTACGAGAAAAACTTTTTTTGGGGAAATGCAACGCGTTTTTTGAGTTATGACACTCTTCTTCTAAGTGAGCAATATATTCTCGGGAAATATCAACAGCCGAATCAATGTATCCATGTCTATCTGTCCGTCTGTCCCTTTATAAAAAAATAATCTTGGAAACTATAATTTCTATGAAACTATAATTTTACCAAAAGATGTGCAGAACAGTCAGGCAGATGAAGTTTTTCGATTTATGTCGAAATTTTACCCCATTCTCTTTTTGGAAAAAGTCGGATGAAAACTTCAAAAATTAATAGTATAAAAAAGTGACGGCACCAAAATCAAGCTATTTCTAAAAATTTCTGAAAAAGTTATATCTGTTTTATGTCATATGGGCCGAAATATAAAAATTATATTTTGTTTTATATTACCCACTCACTCCCCTATAACAATTTTTACCAATTAATCAAAAATCTTTTAGTCTAGCAAGTTAAAACTTGTCTCATATACTATTCGTTTTTTCATTGCCCTTAGGGAATTGTACTGTAATCTTATAGATGAGCAAGCACGACTGTAGCATTTCCAAAATCTCAAAATTTCATAAATGTTTTCAGGGTATCTCGAAATCAATATAAGAGGCCCAACAGGGATTATCGCTTGAAGAACTATGGAAGTTTTAATAATAGCTTATAAAAGTTTTCGGAATGTCTCGAAATTAAAATAAGAGCTCCCACAGGGGTTGGTGTTCGAAGTGGTTAAAATCCCAAAGCCAGATTTTTTGTCCAATATAACAATTGGATTTGGTTTCCAAAATCGATGAACAGAATGTAGTATTTGGATAAGCTGTGCTTACGACTCGTTTGATTCCATTGTGCATTTGTGCTCCATTCTAATAGACTCCTAATACGGGTAGTTTAAAGGGAATATAATAACGATTGTAAAGTAATAAAATATATTAACGCATATCAAAGCCAGTACATAATCGAACTTTGACTAACGCGGTACTCGTTTTATTCCTACTCGGATTATCATACCACAACATGACTAAATCGGTTACTGATAAGCCCAAGCAAAATTTGGTGAGGTTTTTAAAATAAAGATTGTGTCAATTTAGAAATAACTTTGGAAGAAATCTAGTACAGTAAAGTTGATCTGAATGGTATTTCGAGCTTATGTGCAGATAAAGTGTTTGAACTCAAAAGATCTTAAATTTTTAAACTTGGTTTGCTTATAAGAATTTGAAAAAAATTAAAAGTCGAGCATTTCAAAAATCCAGACCCAAAAATGTGAATATTGTTTCAGCTTCATTAAGGCAAAGCGATAGAGATACCTTTATCATAGACTTCTTCTACAATGTTAGGTTGGTATAATGAGGAGGATCTGCAGATCCTGGGATGTAAGTTACTCAGCCCGTTAAAATCGATTAGTAGATCGATGTGGTCTGATAAACTTGCCCTTTTGAGCTGTCAAAGAATGTGGGTGGTCTCAGTCACGCCCCCTTCTAAAAATAAAAAGTGTTCCACGAAAAACGAGATTACATTTTTTTCTTATCTCCAGCAATAATAACACTGTCCAACAGTGAAAAAGAACTTTTCAAGTGACCTAGTGTACGTTGTAGGTCTTGACGAGTAGATCACGATAGCGTTTTTCAAAATTGTCTAACACCCCCAAAATCGGAAGTTATCGCTTAAAAACCGTTTTTCGGGTCTGCGATCACTCCCACTATCACAACGTCGCCATTTTTCACCCGATTTTCGATTGCTTTACGGTTTTGGAAAGAAGAAGATTCAAGCTTCTTAAGATGATATACATTTGTTTATACTTTATACAAAGCAACTTCGTGATTTTTTAAAAGTTATCTAAGATTTACACTTTTTTTATTCGATTTTCACACTTTGAAGTCATTTTTATATAACATTTTGTTAAAACACCTTAACTTTTTTACATTTAATCTTAAAGAAATATTAATTCCGAGTAAGAAAAGTTATGGTTTATTAAAATCGGTCGATAAATGCTTAAGTTACGACGCTTATTGTAAACAAGAAAATTCAATTTTCATCGACAAAAAAAATGTTTTAGATGGATAATTCGTTTGTTCATGAAGATATCGTAACCAAATTTGGTATAATGCTTAAGAACAATAAAAAACTTACAAGTGCCAAATTTGGTCGCAATATTTTAAAAAACAAACGAAATACAACAAGTTTTGTTAAAAAATCGATTTTTTGACCGATCATTCCTATGGGAGCTATATGATATAGTCTACCGATTTTGTTGAAATTTGGCACATTGCCTAAGTGCTCTAAAAAATTTCAAAACGCCAAATTTGAACAAAATCGGTTGACTATATCATATAGCTCCCATAAGATCGATCGCGGTCAAAAAATCGATTTTTTAACAAAATTTGTTGTATTTCGTTTGTTTTTTAAAATATTGCGACCAAATTTGGCACTTGTAAGTTTTTTATTGTTCTTAAGCATTATACCAAATTTGGTTACAATTTGGCTGTGGCCTTTACGTTGATATACGATATGTGAAGAATGAATCAAAATTGTTGAAGTTACAAGAGACCAATGTAGAAAATAATTTGATTAATTTTTCAAGTAAACTAATGGAATTTTAAATAATTTTTTGGAATTTTATATTTTTTTTTTAATGTCTAAATGTTTAGCTGTAGTAGTACGTGGTAAATGCTCCCTGAAATTGGATTAAGAAAACCATTTTTTTTTAAAGTTAATATCTTTACCTAGGAATTTGCAGCAAATCAAAAAATCGATTTTTTAACAAAATTTGTTGTATTTCGTTTGTTTTCTAAAATATTGCGACCAAATTTGGCACTTGTAAGTTTTTTATTGTTCTTAAGCATTATACCAAATTTGGTTACGATATCTTCATGAACAAACGAATTATCCATCTAAAACATTTTTTTTTGTCGATGAAAATTGAATTTTCTTGTTTTACAATAAGCGTCGTAACTTAAGCATTTATCGACCGATTTTAATAAACCATAACTTTTCTTACTCGGAATTAATATTTCTTTAAGATTAAATGTAAAAAAGTTAAGGTGTTTTAACAAAATGTTATATAAAAATGACTTCAAAGTGTGAAAATCGAATAAAAAAAGTGTAAATCTTAGATAACTTTTAAAAAATCACGAAGTTGCTTTGTATAAAGTATAAACAAATGTATATCATCTTAAAGCTTGAATCTTCTTCTTTCCAAAACCGTAAAGCAATCGAAAATGAAAAATGGCGACGTTGTGATAGTGGGAGTGATCGCAGACCCGAAAAACGGTTTTTAAGCGATAACTTCCGATTTTGGGGGTGTTAGACAATTTTGAAAAACGCTATCGTGATCTACTCGTCAAGACCTACAACGTACACTAGGTCACTTGAAAAGTTCTTTGATTTTTTTCAATTCTGTAGGACAGTGTAATCCAATGGATAATTATTGTTTTATGAGTCCAAAAGTAGCGTGGAAATAAAAGTTTTATGTTGTCAGGTAATAACATTTGACGGGTAGTTTAAGCTTTTTAAAAACCTTTAGTGCACAAAACTCACCTCATCCCAGAAGTGGTGGGTTCAAGTCACACGGAAAGCATGGTCCTGCATTTACATTCTTATTATCGGTATTACAAAGAGCCTGTTCTTGGCCTTAGTGAGTTGGACGCTAAGTTCCAACTGCCGGCTCAGCCTACCTACCTTAGTACGCTTCATTAAGATTGTGAACTAGTTCAATTAAAATCAACCCTAAAACTATACTCCACATTTTAGATGGCCTTTTCCACGTTGGACATCACACCCGACGAAAAAGGCGGCAAGGCACCAAGTGAGAAATGGCCTTGGTACTGGGCACCAATCTACTGTACCGCCTGGTTTGCCCTTTTCTATGCAGCAGTCATACCCAGCTTCTACTCCTATCCCGATACTTTATATATGCGCGATGAGGCGCAGCATCCCAACGAATTTATTGGTGAACGCCCAATGCGTCAGTTGGCCGAATTGGCCGGAATTGGCAATAAAATGACGGGTTCCATTAATAACGAAGTGCACACGGTAAACTTTCTAATGCGTGAAATTGAAAAAATCTCCAATGCAGCACGCACGGATCTGTACGATATAGAGGCGGAGGTGCAATATGTATCAGGTGCTTTTTTTCTGTGGAGCATGGCCATGAGCTATGATAATGTGTCCAATGTAGTGGTCAAAATAACGCCAAAAAATAATCCAAGTGAGAACTATTTGTTGGTGAACTCGCATTACGATTCCGAGGTAGCATCACCGGGTGCAGCTGATGATGGTGTTATGGTGGTTATAATGCTGGAAACGCTGCGTGTTATATCCATCTCAGAGCGTCCGCTGGCGAATCCCATAGTTTTTCTCTTTAATGGTGCTGAGGAGGCCAATATGCTGGCTTCACATGGTTTTATAACCAAGCACAGATGGGCCCCAAATTGCAAGTAAGTTGGGAGTAAGAGTGGCATTCTTGGGAATTATCTTCATTAATATTCATTATTCAGAGCCCTTATCAATCTGGACTCCACTGGCTCGGGTGGGCGCGAAGTGCTCTTTCAAACCGGACCCAATCATCCTTGGCTTGTTCAGTACTACAAAAAAAGCGCCCCACATCCGTTTTCATCTACCGTAGCAGAGGAACTATTCCAGAATAACTTTATACCCTCCGATACGGACTTTCGTGTATTTCGCGACTTTGGCAGCGTGCCCGGTTTGGACATGGCTCATGCGCTCAATGGCTATGTTTATCACACCAAATACGATAATTTTCAGAATCTAGAACGTGGCACTTATCAAACTACGGGTGATAATGTCTTGGCCGTTACCTGGGCGCTGGCCAATGCACCCGAGCTGCAAAATACCACTGCCCATGAAGAGGGTCATACTGTCTTTTATGACTACCTGGGCTGGTTTATGATATCATATACAGAGACCAGCAGCATTATCATTAACATAACCGTCTCTGTCATAGCTTTAGTATTTATTATCATTTCCTTGTACCTAATGACCAGGCCCAACTCGGCCGATGCACCCAAGGCGGTTAGTTTGAGATTTTTCACCATATTTCTGGTGCATCTTGGTGCACTGGCCATAGCAGCAGGTGTAACCCTCTTGGTGGCCGTCATCATGGATCTGTGCAATTTAACTCAATCATGGTACTATGGCACCTGGATGACCTTTGGTCTATATTTTTGCACCATGTTTTGTGGCATGGGCATGTTGCCAGCTTTTTACATAGGCTGGACCAAGAAACGCACCAATATGAAGCTGAATCACACTATAACCTGCTTCCTACATGCCCATTGTGTTATATTAGTCCTGATTTGCATTATTATGACAAGTCTGGGCGTACGTTCGGCATTCTTTCCCATGCTGGGCATATTCTTCTATACGATCTCCATTATTTTACAGTTGATTGCTAAGCTGTGCTTTAAAAGTAAGTTCAAGTTTTCAGAGTTTTTTAAAAATATAAATAATCCAAATCTTTTGTTTTTACAGAATCCTTCTTTGTGCCCATACATTTAATCTGCCAAATTTTTCCCTTCTGGTTTTATACGTATATCAACTATGTATTTCTGGTGGTGTTTATACCCATGCAAGGACGTGATGGACCCGACAGCAAACCTGATATACTTATTTCTGGATTTATTGCTTTGATGTCTATGCATTTTGGAGGATTTATAGTAAGTTTTAGTAAGGCCTACGAAGCCCGGGGTCATGTCAGTTGTTGGAAAGCTAAAGGCCATTTCCGAGGTTATTTTTCTACGTAGAATGCGAATCCGAATCCAGTGTCAGAAATGACCCATCAGGTCAGGATTTTGAGATAGTTGAGGTTATGTACCCGAAAAATGGCGTTCTTTCTACTTCTACTTCGTTCAGGGATGAACAAATTTTTGTGGTCTGTCTTTCTAGTTACATCGTTTAGTACCACTCTAACCCTTTAATTTAAGAGTTCAAAGAATCAATTAATATTTTTTTCGCAAAGTTATAGTTACTCAAGAGTTAGGAAGCATATTCCTTCGACATGGTTTAGTCGCTAAGGGTCATTTCCGAAGTAATTAGCTGCGTAGTATTGGAATCCGATGTCAGTATTGACCCATCACAGACCACAAAACCTTAAATATCTCAAAACCTTACGTCATAGGCCAATTTGACCCCTAATTTTACGCAGCAAATCACTTCGTTTGATCCAACAAGTAAAGCATGTTGGCTTATGTTATTGCTTTCCAATGGCGTCAATTGTCGTCATTTTAATGTCATATCCTATTGATTAAAATATCTTTTAATAGGATATGTCGGTTTTTATGAGGACATCTGGTACGAACACTAAATGGCATAATACATGTGTCATTTTTGGTCGGCATATTGTCATAACTAAAATTCGAGTGCACTCGTAGACTCTCAGATCAAAATTTTTCTATAAAAGTAATAATAATGACGTCATCATCACTGCTATCATCAGAATATACCACTCATAACACAAGATATGAAAAAAGCCATCATATGACAAAACAGCTTCTAAAAAATTATAAGCAAAAGTAGCCAAATTATGACTTCCTTTACCAAAATATGACTTGATGACGTCAGTGAAACCCAACTCAAGTTTCCCAAGTAATCGACTCTTTTTTTCTTCTTACAGATTCCCATTTTGCACAAGTTCCGCAAGCCAAAAACAATGTTTTCGATCTTTGGAATACTGACTATTATATTTATTATTATTGCTGCAACACCCGCAGGATTTCCTTTTAAGAAGGATGTCGCAGCTCAACGTTATTACGTCATAGTAAGAAGATTTCAGCAACATCAATGGTTTTTATCAAATAATATCCTTACTTTTACATCATAGCATACACAACGTACTCTACACAATACTGATGGTACCATCAAAGATGAGTCCGGATTTTATATTCAACCTGTGGATACACGCTACTCGGAGCTATATAGCAGTACCCTAAAAATGCAGAACCCGAGAGCTGGACCACTGAAAATTGTGCAGCGGAGCCTTACTGTGGGCTGCCCTTATACAGCGGTCGCTGGTTGGATTGGAAGTAAGTAATTGCAAACGATTCTAACTTCGAAAGAATCATTTTTTATTAGTCGAAAAAAAAGACATGGAAAAAGCTTGGGCCAACTTAAGATGGACCGACTTAAGTAAACCATGCGCAAACCCCGAAAGTTTTAAAAGGAATAAATGGTTGCGATAAGCAAAGTCGGTCCGCCTTAAGATAAGAGGTTACATAGGCAAAGACCGCAGATCGTTCCTCTCAAAAATTCACTGCCACAATATTTTATTCTTTAGAAACGCCGAAAATTAGCATATAAGTTGATAAGTACCAAAGCCATATTTTCAACTTCCTGAATCAACTTTTTTTAGCTTCCTGAAAAACTTGACTAATCTTATCAAAAATCTTTTGATACCTTTATTATTTTACTAATACCATTTTCTTTTTACGCATATTTCAGAGACTCTGCGCGTTGGATTTATGCCCCTTCACCTCAATTTCCTGTAACCACCGAACTAACTGGACCCACCAAACAAACCCAAGAAAATAATACGATACGTTATGACTTTAGTCTCAAGGCAGCAGATCGTGTGGTCATGTACATTTTACCCGCCGAAGGAGTCAAAATTACAAACTGGTCCTTTGATGATACACCTTTAAGGGAGGCACATTCCACACCCTACTTTATATACCATGTTTACTCTTTGGTTGAGCATCCCTTTGAATTTTGGATAGAATTGCAGCATGGGGAGACAAATGCAGCTGGTCCACATTTCAAGCTGGGCATTGGAGCTCATTTTCTTTATCATCAAGAAAGCTATACAACGGAATATCGTGAGTTTTTGAGCACTTTTCCGGAATGGGCATACACAACAGACTGGATCGCATCTTACGAAAGTTGGATATTTTAATATTAAGGTTATAAAATGTATTTTACTGTTGGTAACATACGAATACAGAGTTAAATAATATCTACGAAATATACTTTTTATATAATTTAATTAAATATGAATTTATGAAGTGTTATTATTTGTTGAACAATGAGGACTCATAACTAAACTAGTTTCAAAAAAAAGGGGCAAAAGAAATTCGTAAAAAAGTGTTTTTTTGAGTCATTTTGGATCGAGAAACACGAAAATGCCATGACATCCTTTTTAAGCACCTTTATCGTGATTTTTCCGAAAAATATGTTTTTGAGCACTTGTTTCACTTATTCAAAATTAAATATTATTAGCTTGCTTTTATTATTGGAAAGAAATTTTTCAAAAAATATGTTCAGCTTTAAACTGAAAAAGAATTCTTTTACGAACATTTCAAGTCTAATATCCTATTTTAATCGGGTAAGAATTGTAGATGACATGGAACCAGCCGTAATCGTGATTTTTCGTTCATGGTTCTATAACATCCTATGCGGTTTCGAAAATCTTCGACTCGAAGAGTGCTTAAAAAAATTCAGTTTCAGCTTAAAGCTATTAATAAAACAAATTTTCGTTAATAAAAACTAATCTGAGCATTTATAATTTTAAAAAACTATCAAAAATTATAATATATGATTTTTTAGACTTTAATTGCTTGTTACTTGTATTATATGCACCTCATCTGTATCTTTATATCACTGTAAAGAACACATCAATACCATTCGATCTAATCGTCTTTTATGGATTCAAAAAATATTATTCGCGAAATATTAACGAAAAACTAAAACAAATGCCTCTATATATGTGTTTTTCGAAAAAATCACGAAATCACGGTGCTTAAGAAAAAAAGGTTATCATCTTTGTGTTTCTGGACCCAAAATTACCCTAAAAAACACTTTTATACGAAGGTTCAACTGATGACCCATAAATTTGTAAGCTAGTGTAATTATTTACCAAAAAAAAACACATATATTTAAAAAAAAAGATTATTTTTTTTAATATCACAAAAGAGAAAACTCGGTAAATAAGTTTTTTCTCTTTAAATTTAATAAAAAAATTTTTAAATTTTCTTGCCCCTTAGTAATTGTACTATGTAAGAGGTGTGGTCAAAAAGTAAGGCAACTCTAGCAATTTCGCGGGCAACGTATTTTCGATTATCAATTTTTTTTTTGTTTTGTTGTGTTGGTACACTCTTCGCGAACATCTGTACCAAATTTCAAGTGAATGGCATTTTTTGTTTGGTTGTGAGAGGCGTAAAGGTTATAAGTGCTCGGCGATTTTTTTTTCAGTCTTAGCTCTTCTGGCCGCTTCCATTGGGACGATTGGGCTTTGTTTTCGATATCATAACCATATACCCATGATTCGTCACCAGTTATGACCCTTTTGAGTAAATCTGGGTCGACGTTGACGTCATTCAACAGCTCTTGAGCGATGCTCATGCGACGGTTCTTTTGGTTAAAATTTAGCAATTTCGGAAAAAACTTCGCTGACACACGTCTCATGCCCAAAACGTTAGAAAAAATGTCATGGCACGAGCCAAGCGATATAGCGACATCCTCAGCATAGTGATTCGACAATTTTTCAAAACTATTTTCTTCACTGCTTGAACGTTTACATCAGTTGTTGACGTGCTTGGGCGTCCAGAGCGAGGCTCGTCATCGGCATCTTCCCGGCCATCTTGGAAGAGTTTGTACCACTTGTAAACATTTTTTTTACTCAGAACAGTTTCACCGTATGCTACTGTCAACATTTCAAGTGTTACGGAGCACTTAATTTTATTTTTTACACAACATTTGATGCAAATCCGTTGATCCATATTTTTCGACAGCAAAAAATCGCCGAGCACGCAACACTTATAACCTTACGCCTCTCACAACCAAACAAAAAATGCCATTCACTTGAAATTTGGTACAGATGTTCGGGAAGAGTGTACCAACACAGGGTTGCCAGTAAAAGTTACGGCAGTATAGCCATCTGGCGGACGGAGTATAGCCAAAAGTAGCCAACTTCCTATATAAAATAGCTAAAAGCAAATAGCCAAATTATGAATCGAAAATTAACTCTCATATTTATTTTCTAACCCTTTTTTGATAGTTGAGTACTTTTTACGCAATACTGTGGATATTAAGTTATGTAATAAAATTTTTTACATACATACTTGTTAGTAATTATGTTTTGCTATTTATTTATTATTGGTGGTAATTATTTTAATTTTGGGATTGGGTAATTACTTTAATTTTGGGAATACGACGAAAAAATTCAGTGCCCTAATTTTTTTATTGGTCAAGTCACAACCTCAAGGAACATGGATCGCAAAGAATCTTATAGTTAACAGAGCTAAATTATCTTCACTAATCTCTGTTTAAATATCTATGCTTAGAAGTACAATAAATCTTTGCTTATAAACTGATTAGACTCTGCTTAAAATCTCCGTCTACAGTACGAACTCTGCTTAAAGTAATAAATCTCTGCTTACAACATATTTTGAACTTTTAAGTATCACAAAGATTAGGTAAGCTCACAGACTCGAGGAACGAATAAATACTTGGTTTACAGCTCAGAAATTGCACAAATATATTGGGCATCACGTAAAATATCAAGTAACTCGAGTTCTTCGGGAGTGAAATCGTTCGCTTCGGTGGTTTCGCGCGGGAAATCAGAATAATAGCCAAAAAGTAGCCAAGATTTTGAGAAAATAGCCATTAAAATAGCCATAGCCAAGAATGATATTTTTTCTAGCCACAGCTGATCAAATATAGCCACTTTGGCTATAAATAGCCAATACTGGCAGCCCTGTACCAACACAACAAAATAAAAAAATCGATAATCGAAAATACGTTGCCCGCGAAACTGTTTAAGTCACCTTACTTTTTGAACACACCTCGTATATTTGTTTTTATTGACAGCATCCATAAATGTCTTTAAAAACGGATTAAACTAAGGTCTATTAAGTGTTCTAAAAAGTAATTTATTTAATCCCTGACTGCTTAGAAATGTAAAAGTATAACTACATAAAATAAGCTTTGGACCACTGTACACACTGAAACATTCGGCATATTTGCTTAAATATAAATCAAGGATTATATTAAATTGCATTTATCAACATTTTAATGCACATTTATGTGAATTTAAATAGGATCTGCTTAAAAAGTTGTTTGGTTTCGAAATTAAAGGATGTACTGCGTAAATTAAATTGAGCTTGTGTTAAAATTTATGTTAAAATTAAATAAGCTTTAAGCCATTTTATGCAGATACAAAGTTGCTTTATGACACATAATATATAAAAGTCGAATATAACAGACTGAAATATTGGCATATGTATATGCTAAAATTAAAATCAAGACAGTAAAATTGAATTTATTTAAATTATTATATTGTAAATGACATGTAAGTTAATTGGATCTGGTTCAAATGTTATTGAAATTAATTTACGTACTGCATAAATATGCCGTGAGCCACTGTATATATTTTATGTTTGAAAATTCACTTACCTTATATTTGGTTATTTAATTTAATTTAATTTTTATTATTTTTTCTTTTAGTATGTTTATTACTGTGTTGCAGCTACTCTTAAAGCAAAGCACAATAATAAAAACCGCAAAGCACTCAAAAACACAACAACAAAGCAAGACAAACTGTTTGCACTTTGCACTCTCACGCAATAAAAAAACCCAAATCAGCTGCGCCGTTTGCACTTATTGTTTTCAATGTAAGTAGCAGAATAGCCAAATAGCATCAAATATAAACAAAAGAGATCGTCTTATTAGATTCGCCGCGCCGTTTACACTTATTAACAACATTGCACAACAGAAAAATAGCAACAAAAAGAAACACAAGAGTGCTGCTTGCACACATAAACACTTGCACTTATGCTGCACTCGCTGCACACAAAAAAAAAACAAAAAACAACATTTGCATGCGCAGCTCTTCACGCCCACGCACCGTATTGAAACTTCGATTGGCCTTCTTTTTCACACTTCTTAAAGCCATTATTAACGCGCGATTTATTATTTTCATTAAATTAATAAATTAACGAGCTCAAGACTTGACTACCAATTGCAATATATTGCCAATAATTTAAGTAACTGATTTCACACATTTAAACACTTTTTTCAATGCGTATTTTAATTAATTTTTAATAACACTGCAGCGCGTGACCGAACGCGTCAATTGCTCTGGCACTTCTTTTGCATTCTCCTTCTTCCTTTTCTTAAGCCATGGTATAAAGAACATAAGCAGGCGGCATTTCGTGTGCATGATTTGTTGCTCTCTGAGCAGCGCTTGAATGCATTAGAGAATATGAATGGTTTTTGTAATTATTATTTTTTTTTTAATTTAAGAGGCAGTGCAAGAGTGCAGCAAGTGTTAATTTATTTGAAATGTACTGAATACTACTAATAAAGCAACTATGTAAGTGTATGTCATGTACTTGTAACAAGTGCGAACTTTGAAAGTACTTTCAAAGAAAAATGTTGGCTCGTTGGAAACGCCAACACTCGTGCAAGAGCAAGAGGAGTTAGCAAAAGTTCTTAAATTTTTTTTTCGGCTTTATATAAACAAATATATAAGTTTAAACATTTTTTTAATGCTAGCAATTAAAACTAATTGTACGGCAAGTAATATAATATTTTACGTGCAACCCACATAGTACAGTATCTTTAAGTTTGTTGGCACCTTCCCTTCTGTGAACGGGACAGTGTGAGATATTTTTGTCGAAATTTTTTAAATTTTTAATATGAACCATAAAATCTTAAAAGATATATCGTTTATCGGTGACTTTGTAATAAGAGATTCAATATCTTCACTGCCACAATCTGGGTCTTTAACCTTCACCTAATGTGGCTACCGTGTATGAGTCTAATGTATAGGGTTAAAGACCAGCCTTCTTTGTTTAAAAAAAGCACGCTAGAGGGTATCAGAGTTTGCAATCTGTCAACCCATTTTTTCATCATTTGGAGGGTTCGGTTTCGAAAACCTCCTGTGGATGTCGCCTGATCATGAAGATATTTTTAAGAGCGGAACCAGCCTAAATCCATATTCTTTCACTGAACACCAAAAGTTTTAAGCGCAAAAATCATTTATGAACGAACCATGCATACTTTTGGGCTACGTATAATTAATCTGTTGCATACTCTTAGGCGCTATTTTAAAATTGTAAACAGGGAGTGGCGGGCCAGAAACCGTTTAAAACTATGATTTACACTTTGATTTTTTTTTAATTTTTGCTTACATATTAATGGATATTTCCATCCATTCCAATATAACGATATTATGCATACTTAACCATACTATGTTACAAGATTATTTATATAATTCTGTTAATTACAAAAGCTAGCTTCAGGCGAAACTTAAAAATCATAAAAATAAAGCAAACTAACTTCCAATGGATACAAAGATCGGCTGAGAGTGATTTCTTTTAAAAGGCCTGAAATTTTCCTAGGAACTTAAATGATCTGTAATGGATTTATAAATTTTTAATTTTTTTTAAATATAGGTTTTAAGGGTTGGAATCTTTGAACCGAACTTGAGGTGCAAACAAAAATTATTTAATCATATTTTGGGGTAATGGAATAATTTTTCAACTAGACGCAATGAATATGCCTCTCAAATTACGATAAGACGCAGGAAAAATTGATTTACTTTCTAAATTACAAAAATTGTTTCTTTCTTATCAAAATTGGACGCAGAAAAAGTCTTTTCCTTTAAAATTTATAAAAATTGTCTGTCCCTAAAAGCAAAATTTGTTGTCGAATTTAAAATTAACATTCAGAAATTACTTGAAAAGCGTTATATTCTTTGATCGTTTTTTTTAGAATTTAGCTAAAAAAATCTCTACAAAATAGCTATATCATATTTTGTAATTCTTCTTTTTAGAGATTCAGTTCCAACGATCTTTACAAATCTACATACTGAAAACGAAACATTGCGCAACCTCCGAAAATAATGCTTTTTTACATTCCAAAACCTTTAAACAATTAAAATCCATTAAAGAATTAATTCGAAAATCAAGCAAAATCTGCTGCAGAGATTTTTAACAACTTGTTTAATTTGCTTAATAAATATTTTTACATTTATTTTAATACCATTAAAAACTAGCTACAAAGTTTTGGGATTTTTTCTTTTTTTTTGTAATATTTTATAATTTACAAAACTAATGCTAAATACAATTTTAGTGTGGCAACTCTATAAATTGCCACTTTGTTCGTTGGATTATCGTTGTCTCAAAATTTGTTAAGAATTTGTAATACATACAAAACATAAACAGCAAAGCAAGGTGGATTAAGAAACATGGCAACACTGTTGGCTCCTTTTTAGCGAGGAAAATTTTTGGCAACATCTATAATTGCCAGCTTGAATAGGAACTAATCCACGATGCGACATGCGCCCAAGGTGGAAAAGTTGCCAAAAATTCTCTGAAATCCTCCGTGATGAACATGTCATCATGAATTCTATGACCCATGATAGCTATCTTGAATGTTGCGCCCTCCCAGTCAGGACTGTCACGCTGGAAAAAAAATAAATTTGATGTATGTAATTAATTAGCCAACCCTACAATTAATCTTTTTTTACTTACCTCAAATTCGAGATTAAAACGCAATGGCGTGGGATCCAAAGCATACGACCAGTATATATAGTAGGGTGGTTCTTGGTTCTGTTGCAAAGCTTCTTTGGTGAATGACCAATCTACCAGCTTAGCATCTGCCAAGGGTTCCACGAATATGCTGGTATGATCAGGTCCAGAAACCTCCAATGTAAATAACACTTTGTTGGAAGCTGTGCTCTGTTTGCCTAATATAGTTAATTTTGGAATATAGTCCTTGTTTGGCTCGGGTGCAGGCACCCAGTAGCTGTTGTCACTGTAATAAAATGTGGCTTGTTAGAAAGCTTTTAGAACTAGACTATCTCCCACTTACACGGCAGGCAACCAACGTGAGCTGTATATGGGATAACCACACATGAGCTCCGCGTCACAATCCCCACGTTCCAACGTATAGTTGGTATTTTTAAACAAGGCATCATCCACAGAATTGGGTCTTCGGTCCACGGGTACAACATAGTAGCCAGTATCCGTACGATTAATGGTGCCTGCTGGATCTCCATTATGGAAGGTGCGAGCTGTGTGCTGTAAAGAAAAGGATACTGGTGAAGTTGAGTGATTACTTTACTTTACAAGTTGCTTACCACCGCGAAGAAGCGCTGTGGAGCTGTCTTCTCCTCGTAAGGGAAACCTATAGGCGTGGCTGCAAATATGATGAAAAGTAGTGTGCAAACGCCAAAGAGCGATATAATGGTCTTTGATTTGCGGAACAAACAGAACAGTGGCACCAGGAAAGGTGATAGCATCAGACACATGACTGCCGTATAGCCACCTATGAGCAAATCCGGATTATAGCTGCCGGCACGTCCTTGGATGGGTATGAACACCACATAGAAAGCATAGCAATAGTACGTATACAACATAAACGGCAAAATCTGACAAATGCAGTGGGGTATCAACCAGAGGAAATCTGGAAAAGAACAAAGTTTAGATACATAGACGGTATTGGTTTAGATTGCAAAAACTTACTTGTTTTGTGTGCGCAGGTGGCCATATTCAATAGCACCGAGGCGGTATAGAAGCTCATGCAAATCATGGTAATGAAACCGGAGCGTATATTGAAGCAGATCATTATAATCGTGATGATGGCCAGGATCAAACAATGTGCGTGCATAAGCAGTTGTATGCCATAGGCAAGTGGTAGACCATGCTCCTTGGTACGACTAAAGTATATAGCCGGAAATATGCCCAAGCCAAAGAACATGGGACAAAAGTATAAACCAAATAGCATCCAGGTTTGCGAGAACCAGGACATAGCTAAGCCCACGGCATCTAGGAAAAGCGCAATGCAAAAGACAAGAAGCAATCCCAGACAAACGCCACCAAGTTGTATAGCAGCCAAAATGCTAAATTTGGCAAAGATCCGACGTCTGAACATGCCCGTATTACTAGCCATGCTCCAAATATAGGCAATAATGGTAATAACAACCAAGACACAAACACAAATGTTTATAATAAAGCCCGTGCTTTCCGAATAATAGACCAAAAACCAGCCCATAGCATCGAAGAATACCATATGTCCTTCGGCGTGTTTCTGAAAATATAAAGATATTTTTTTAAATGTGATCATAGATCCCTTTCCAAAGGTCAACAAAATTCTAATATTCTAATTTCTGCGTTCAGAGGTCAGAATGAATCGTAAACCGACGTCACAAATGTCCCACCTTGGCTGGGCTCTGGCATAATCTCAAAACCCCCACCTAAAAGTGTCATTGTCAGAGCCGTCAGAAGCAGCTGCGTTTTCAGGAGTTGGTCTTGGGGGTTTTTACTTCGAAGTGACGTACTATATATCAAAGTTCGCAAAAAACTGCCAACCCATTTTTGCAACACCTGGGGGTTTCGCACCAAACACTCCATGGATCCGCGACTGACTAGAAGTTTTCTGGACCTCGAATTCAGATTCTTTTATTTTATTGTGATCATAGATCCACGCATTTCGAAAGTAAAAATAAAACGCATATTCCCATTTCTGGACTCGCGTTCAGAAGTCAGACTGAATAGGAAACCGACGTCACAAATCTTGTCAGGGCTCTGACATAATCTCAAAAACCTCTCTTAAAAGAGGCATTGTCAGGGCCATCAGAAGCAGCTGCGTATTCAGGATTTGCTCCTGGAGGTTTTACTTTAAAGTATCAATGTATATCAAAGCTCGCAAAAAACTGCCAACCTATTTTTCGAACACCTAGGGGTTTCGCATCAAATACCATCATGGATCCGCTATTGATCAGAAATTTTCTGGACATGGAAGACGCAGCAATCCCAAAAAAATGTTGTATATAAGAAATCATGGGACAACGGCCTCGGGAAAAAATTGTCTAGTGTTTTTGGAGGTTATCCCGGAACTCTAACATGAATCTTGAACTCAGATTCAGTGAGCCCAAATACATTCTATGTAGGGAATAAAGTTACACCATATTAACCTAATGCTTACCGCTGGTTCCTCCAGCTCATCCGCATTGCCCAAGGCTTTGACCAAACTCAATACATTGTCGCCCGTTAATTGATAAGTGCGGCGTGGTAACAGATTAAAGCGATCATACTTAGTGTGGTAAACATAACCATTCAAAACTTGAGCCATGTCCAGACCTAAGGATTATGAGTATAGTTTAGATTAGTTCGTTTAAGGTAAATTATTTATATAGCTGAAGCTTACCGGGAATATGGCCATAATCACGGAATATGCGATAATCAGTTTCGGAAGGCACAAATCCATTTTGAAACAGCTCTTCTCCAATGGTATTGGCAAATGGGTGTATAATATTTTCGCTATAATACTAAAATTCGCTGGATAAGTTAAGTTGAGTCAGCATAAAGCAGTTATTGTCTAGTTACCTTCATAAGCCAGGGATGGTCTGGTCCTGATTGAAACAGCACTTCACGTCCACCGCTGCCCGCTGAGTCCAGATTCATAACAGCGCTGTAAAAGAGCATACTTGAATAAAGCAAAATTGTTTCCAAAACCGTGACAGAGGTACGTACCGCACATTTTTTGCCCAGGGATGCTGCGTTATAAATGCATGCGAACCTTGCAAAGGATTTTCCTCGGCGCCATTAAACAGAAAGACCAACGAATATTTCAGCGGTGTTTCGTATTTGGTAATAACACGTAATACTTCCAACATAATGACACACATCATGCCCGAATCCCCAGCGCCGGGACTGCCGGGCACCGAATCAAAGTGACTGTTAATAAGCAGCGCTGCCTGGCTTGTGGCATTTTTTGGCGACACTTTGACCACTACGTTCTGCACACTCTGATACACATTCACCATGGACCAGATCAGATAGTGGCCCGATGCAATTTGCACATCCTTCTCAATATCAAACAAATCCGTGCGTGCCTCATCAATGATGCCACCAATTTCGCTAAGCAGGAATTGCACAGCCGCCTGCTCATTAGCAGCACTGCCCACAATTTTGGGTCCAATTTTGGTTAATTTCAGCAAAGAGCTCTCGGCGCGTTCTCCTATAAACTCTCCCGGCTGTGTTAATTCATCTTGCAGGGTTTTCAGAGGTGGCATGCGATGAAAACTGGGCACCACAACTAAATAGAAGACCAAAAACCAAAAGGCCACAAATAGCGGTGCCCAGTACCAACCAATTTTACTGCGATTGTAAATGATCTTCATGTTTTCGTATTTGGATTTCATTTTGAAGTGCTGCAATAAAAGGGTTGATAAAGAGAGAGAGGGTTATTGCACTTTGTCGAGTTAATTCAATTAATTAACAGATTTGACTAAAAGGGCGACAGCTTGTTGAAATGTGCTGATAATACCCAACCCGGAGCACATCCAATTGGGATGCATCATCAAACATTTAATCATCTGTTTGTTGTCTGCTTTTCAATTAGAGAGAGCTCTCACATAACAACAATAAAAAGCAGCATGGAAGCGAGGGTGGGCTGAAAAGTTTCAAGCTGCATTTTGATACAATTTTTTGTATACATTTTTTGTAACTTTTTCTATAAGCTGGCAAACTGTTATCCTTTACAATTTTGGCAGGATTCGATGGAAAAAATTTTTTATTACATAACTTCTCCGACCTTTCATTGAAGTTGGATTTTAAAATGGGATGATCTTAAGTCCATAACAGGTATTGTGCCCTGCTCATTTATTCATGTCCAAAAATACACACCGAAATTTTACATCGCGTTAAAAAAGCCAGTGTTAAGCAATACCGATCGGGTTAGAAATGACAGAATGCTAGACGACCTTGAACAGCCATCAATTACCAACGGACTGGAAACAAGACAACTAAAATGCGTTGGTCACATTACGCGTATGCAGCCCCCAAGATTTCCTTAGTGTTTCATGGAAACAAAGCCAGAAGAAAGAAGGCTGGTAGGGCGTCCTCGCATCACGTATTGAAGAGATCGGTCGAAAAAAGGAAATTATATTGGCAAGCTAAAGAGGTAGGAGAATAATAGATTGGGATAGGAAAAGTTCACAGTTGTCCCCCCTACGCTGTAACGGCACACAGGGATTTTTGTCAAAGAAGAAGAAAAAGAAGAAGAAGGATCTTAAGTCCTGCGCCACAACCTTGGCAAAGTATTGGCAACCCGCCGCGCACTTTAGTTGGCCACCAAACAGCTGTTAGGCGACAATCTAGGAAGAACCCTGAGGAGTTAATGCAACGACTTGAGTACTTTACAATTTAGGTTAAAGAATCGTACTGGCCAGTTTAAAATGTAATCAGACATTTTGCCTAATGAAGTCTCCCCTAGTCACCCAAAAAAAGATGACAATCCAGAAAGAACAATGAGGAGTTAATGCAAAGCCTTAAGCAAAGTGGTGTAAAGAATCATGCTAGCCAGGTTTAAATGGAATCAGACACTTTTACTAATGTGCTCTTCCCTATTTACCAAAGAAAAAGGTTTTATCTATTCGGTGGCGAAGCGAGAGCGTTGAATGTGCCGACTCGATTCAACAAATTACCGACTGCATGAATAGTATTTGGGTAAAAGTGATTGAATATTACGTGAAATATCCGAGATTTGCCGACTGCTGGATGTTTGGGGGGTCACGCCCCCGCTCGCTACGCCCCTGCCTCTATTACAACGCGTTGAATTCAAATCCGATAACATAATTGGCTCAACAGATCTTGTAGAACCTCAAACCACTAAGCCAATTTTCCTATCGACCTTCCCGCGATGTTTTTTAAATCTTTTTGGGTTTGCTGAACCCGAATCCGACTTTTATTTGAGCCCCCTCAGTGAGTTTTCCAAGACAACCTCCAAAATAAATCGTTTTATAGAATCTTTGAAGGTTATCTCAGAAGCCTGAAGAGCTGTGGATATTTCGTCCTCTGATTCGCATTCAGCGATACTAAGAACATATAGCAGGCATGGTCTGGCTTCTAAAACTAATAAGCATATCCCCATAGCATTACCTCAAAACACTTCATAGAAAGTTTTCTTCGGGTGCTGCTGCCCGACGATGTTTTTGGTTTTTTTTTGGGGTGGTTAGATCCGATCAAGAAAACCTCTGCACGTTAGAATTCTAACACAACCTCTAAAAATATCTTATTTTATTTGTTTTTTGAGGTAATGTCAGCCCTGGATTTTTTTATACGCCGGCTCAGATTCATTGTTCCCGAAAACTTTTGAAAGAAAAGTCTGGTCTGACCTTTGGATTCGAAAGTTGTTTTTTTTTTTGGGTTATGTTATCTATTCCTATTTAATGAGCAGAAAAGCTTGACCACAAAGAAGCTTAAATGGAACTAAGTTGCTTTTAGGACTTAAAGATTGGACATAAGAGCAGCGATAGGGGCTCTTACTGGACAATGTCTTATTGGTAGGCACGCGTTGATTGAAGGTGCCTCATTTTGACTACTGCAGAAGATGTCAGGAAGTAGAAGAAGAGGAAAGAGTGGAGCATCTCCTGTATGGATGCATGGCACTACTCAGAAGAAGACGGAACCCACTGGGATCCAATTTTTTTGGAAACGTTACTGAATTCGCAGGAATCAGAATAAATAAGGTTAATTCGTTTATTAAATCGACGGGATGGTTTAGTGAAGATGCAGGGGTGTAGAGATTAGCCCAAGTGGCATCACAACGTGCTCTTTGCAGGCCTAGGTGTGTCGTAAGAAAACCACTTCCAAAACTGTTGTTTTGTATAGGCAAAATATCCCAGCTCGAAAGAACGAAGAATGTCAGGAAAACATTCTACGAGCTAAAAAAGGCTGAAGTCAAAACCGAATATTATCAAGTTCTTGGGTACACTACACTTTTGATATTAACCAAAAAATTTTTCTTCTGCTATCCTTGACTTCCGGTGGACTATAGGGCCTCAAATCCATATCACCACAGAACTAGTTGATACAATTCGTGGGTGGATCTTGGATCGTCAAATTGTGACAGTCATGCGATTGTTAAGACATTGGGAATCTCTAACGGATGTTTTCTATTTCATCACGTTACCAATTGGGTTTACAGCCGAGGCAGACCTCATGTGGCTATTATCTTTTACCTACCTAGAAAAAATGCCTGGTGGCAATAGATTTACTTCAAATGATATGGTTATCTGTAAACCTAATGACAATTGTGAGTACCTTGGCATACACATATAAGTTGAAGAACCAACTAATTAAGAGCCTCAAACCGCATGCAAAAATTCTATGAATGAAATTGTTTCATAGATTTTTCCACCTTGAAGAAGTTAAGAGATTTCCAGCAAATGATATGGTTATCTATGAAGGAAAGTAACTCTTCAGAATGCGATCTCTATTGGCTTTAAAAGGAAATGTTTAACAATATAATTTTTTTCTGTGTTAAAATCACCTCCATCATTACTTTTAAGCCTGCCCTCGTAGGTTGGCTAGACTTATCAATAACACGGAAAAACACTTAACTCTGCCGATTAGACATGAGTTTGGCTGTTTTTTGAGATTAGCTGGAAGTCGCGCGACATATGTGAAGTGGTTCCTTCTTTACTTAGATTATTACTTCTTAACTTGCCCTCGTATGGTGTAATCCACAGTAGTTGACGCCACTTATCAATAGCATGGAAAAGCACTTCAATCGATTGGACCTGGAGCTTATTAGAATTTGGTGATTAGCTGGAAGTCGCGCGACACTTGCTAATTAAAACAAGTTTCGTTTTTTTGTATTTAAAGGGTATTCATGCCGTGAAGTCCATGAGTCACTTGACTGCATATGCTTATCACCCTAGCTGCTGCAGTTCAAGTTCATGAATAAATTTTTTCCTTTGTTTTTTTACTCGTAGAGCTCACATATATAATGAGCTACTATTCCAATGAGCTGCTAAACTAATCAGACTCTTGAGGCTTATGTCAAGTGTACAGGAAGTGAATGACTTCAAGTGGCAATATTTGTTGTTTATTGCGTGTATAAGATCTCTATAGTATGGAGATAATAAGCAACTAGGGGAACATTGCAGGTTACAATTTTTTTGGTACAGTCAAACGGATGCTACGATGTCTAAAATTTCACAACTTTGACATACATGCTGGGGCGAAAAAAAAAACATGTGTTTGCCAAAAGGCAAATTTCGTATAAAGATATACGTACATAAATAGACTCATGACGACGTACAAATAAATCGTATATTTAGTTGCTTAAACAGCAAATATTAAAATGTCTCATAAAATGCCAATTCTAGCTAGATCTTCAAAAGAAACTAGCTGTTTTATGTAAATATTTTAACTATTTCGGCCAGAAAATCAAATATCAAAAAACAAATTGCTTGCGAGCTGTGTCTGTACGCATAAGGCTAATTACTAGATGTTTGCTTATATTTCAACAGATTTTTCAAATCAAAATTCACCTATATAAATAGTATATATACAATCATAATAAGTATATGCCTAATGGTAGCTGTCAGAAGATGTTGACCTAGCAAAACATAAAATATGACGGCATCATCACGTCAACTAAATCAACACTGTCGTACAAAAATACGTTATTGGGAATTAGTTGGATTTGGTTTAAACTGCAGCAAAGTTTTTTGTCAACTCATAATTTTTGCTATTGTCTAGGGCACGAGCAAATGTATACGTAAAATTTTGAACAAAAATTTTGGGTCTACTATTTATATCTAGCTGGCATATAATATTTTCATTTAATGACCGACACATATGCTAAATATTTGAAATCAAATTGAAAACCATGGCTATGACGAATGGGCTATGCGCTATAATTAATAGTGTGGAAAAAAACTGCTGGAATATGAACTAGATACGCTATGACTATGTAGGTTATTACCTAATAATGGCTTCTGAATTTAAGATAGAGCGTTGACATGTTTACACTGGGTAGGGTATTAAACAAATGCGAGTAGCCGTAGCTAGAGAACAATTTCAGCGAGGGTTTCAATTTTTAGTAACAGTCTGATTCGACATTTTTTACTAATTTTTTAAAATTTAATATTCGGAGACCGCATCAGGAGCCGAGGTCCAATTTTTTTTTACAATCTGATTCAAAATTTTTGAACAATTTTTTCAAATTATATTTGCGGACATCCCAACAGAACCCAAAGTCCAATTATTTTTTTCAATCTTCATCGAAGTTTTTCATTTTTTTTTTTTAAATTGTATATGCGGAGTACCCGATGTCTAATTTTTTTTACAATTCGATTTGAAATTTTCAATTTATATTTTTTTAATTTTATATACGGGGTGTCTGTATAGTTCCCAGTTCCCAGTTCCCGACTTCCATTTTTTTTTTTACAATTTCATTCAAAATTATTTATTAATTATTTTTAAATTCTATATGCGGACATCCCACACTCGGCTACTGACCCGAGATCCAATTTTTTTTTACAATCTGATTCGAAAATGTTTATAAATTTTTTTTAATTTTATATGCGGATATCTCACCAGTAGCCTAAAAGGCACAACAGCTGTAGCTAGCAAAAATTTCTTCGATGGTCCAAAATTCTCTCACATTGTGTACGAAATCTGTCATTCATTTTTTATTTTTATTATTTTTGTATTTGCAGTTGAGATGACCACACCTCCACTCTGGTTGCCTCCGACCGTATCTCTATATTATCAACGATAATCGCACTTAAAAATGACTAACCTAGACCCACATAAGAAAGTCCAACCTACATATAATTTGAATAAAAACAATGAATATATTTAAAAATATTTAGTTTATAATCTATTCTTTTAATCTAGTAACCCATGGCAAGCATTTATTATATTCGCGTTTTTCTGTCATAACAAATCATACACTTAGAAATTTTTCTAGTTTTCTGCGCCAGGTAAACTATTTAGATTTATAATTAAACTAAAATTTAATTTAGTTGAAAAATCTGCTTTGAAAGAAAATAAAATAAGAAAATTAGCTTAAACACTTTTTGGAAACTAAAAGGCTCAGCCCCTGAGTGTTTTTAATATTAATTTCCAGACACCCCGACCATTCCTGTGCTTTTCTTATTTTCTAAGAATTCCAGAATTTAAAGTCTTCCTTGTCTGACTCAAAAATATCCTTTATGAATGAAGTTCTCGCAGTTCTTAAAAGATTTCATTATTTTTGTCTATAGCTCTCTATATTCCTATCGAATATTAATTAGATTGACGGGTGGTGAAAAATTAAAGAATTTTTGCTGCTTACAAAGGTTGCGAAGTGAATGGAAAAACAATATTTCGGACTCGGGTGGTATCCCCTAATAGGAAAAAGAACTTTCATACTTTAGTCCACATGAATTTATGTGCGAAATTTGGTGATCATATCTGCCTTGCGACATTTTAAAGAAGAAACGTTTGAAATAGCCAAATCTTTACACTTTTTTTATAAGTTTCAAAGTTTTCATCTGTATTTTAAAAATATTTTGGCGAATACTATTTTTAATAGGGTTAAACCTGTTTAAAGAATTTTTTACTTAGAAAGGTTTCTAAGTAAATGGTATAAAAATATTTCGGCGATTGGCGGTAAAAGGTGCTAAAAAGGTATTTAAGTCCATAGAATTTTGGTGACTGTATCTGCCTTACGAAATTTAAAAATAGTTTAGTTCAATTTATAGGACAGAGAGTTTCAAGTAGCCAAATTTTTACACTTTTTTTATAATTTTCATCCGTATTTGAAGAATATTTTGGGATTACAATGTTTAATAGGTGTAAATCTATGAGACATTTTAATAGATTTTATAGTGTAAACGGAGCAAGATATCGGTATAATTTTTAATTTTTATATTTAGCTTTAACAGTTACATATATATAGTTTAGATAATTTAGCTTTTCAACTGAGGGGCTAATTTTTAAAATATTAAATTTAGTTCACATTTATTAGGAAAATTAAAAAAAAAAACCCCTAAGCTGTTAATTTTCTAATCTGGGTAAAGATAATTCACATCATATAGTAAAATTTGGGCTCTGTAACTCTTATCCAGTCTCAAAGATCTTTATGTTTTTACGAACGAACAGGCATACATTGACACGGCTGTTTTTCCTGAGAATATATATTATGTTGTTTATTATTAATTATATAATATTTTATTATTATTATTCACTATTCCTATTACTATTATTCCATGTCGTTAAAAAGTTCATTCACTGGTCTATAATATTGATCGTTCTATTTTTCAATAAATTATTTAATTCTTTTTTTATAATTTAAAATCAACTGTGCTTCAACAAAGCAAATTTTAAAATAAATAATTAAATAAAATACTGGCTAATATTTAATTTTACTTGTTATTATTCTTCGATATTTATTTTTCAATTCAATTATTTATGGTACTTTTTTATTAATTACAATTATTTTATTTAATTTCACTTTATTAGTTTTATTTAAATTTTTTTATTTTATTTCATTTTATTCCTTTTATTTTATTATTTTAATTTCCTATATTTTATTTTATTTCATTTAATTTACTTTATTTTACATCATTTTATTTTACTTTATTTTTTTATTTTTTAAAAACAAAAATTTAGTTTTTTTTTATTTTATTGTATTTTAGTTATTTATATTTATGTTTTTTATTTATTTATTATTATTTATTGTTATTTGTTATAATGTATTAGAATGGAATCCCCAGGGCAGAAGAAACCGCGGACGTCCAAAAAGTTCGTGGCGAAGGTCAATTAGGAGAGAGACGAAGAGAATCTGTCAGCGAACTTCGAGCAATAGCACGAAATAGAAATAGTTGGAAAATTTTTGTAGATAGACTAAGTTCTTAAATTTTTATTTTTTTTAGAGCATGTCAAAATAATAATAATTTGTTATGATTTATAGTATTATTATGTAATATTTTGTATTATTAATTGCTGTTTTTTGCTATTTTTTAGTATGCATTAACCATAACAAGTAGGTGCTTAAAAGGACAACCCGCCTTAGATAGTATCACTAACCCAATGGGTGAACTTTTTACAATATATGTAAATATATCGATATACTTTAGTACATATTGAGAAGCCTCAGTTATTCTACTCAGTAAATTAAAATTCAACTAAAATGCTTGGAACTTCGGTGGGATTTCCTATTTTAAGACAACAGTCAAAAAAAAAAATATAAACACTTAAAGAGATCCAATTTCGGCAAGTTATTAAAAATTTTTCAAGCTTCCATTTACAAACAGATTTGCCGAAAGACGTGCGCATTTCAATCAATCTGTTTATAAATATTGTAATATAAAATTTAGTCATAACATTAAGAGCCAGACCAATTGATTACGATTGCACTTTGATATCAAAGGTCTTTATTTGTTTGTTTGTTTTTTTCGAATTCAGATTACTCATTAGACAATAAAATTCGGTGTTGTTTTGTGTCATTATATAACACTTCAATCGATTTGGAATTTTTTAAATTTTTAATGGAAACTTTTTAACATTTAAGCAAAAAAGTGTTGGACTTCCCTTAAAAACAATAAAAATTATTGTAACAAAAAATTATGCAGTATAATTATGGTAATAAATTGTTTATGTTATTAATAAAACTGCAGTTTGGTGCAAATACTTCTTAACTGAAGAGGTTACAATTTATATTGAACTGATAACTACTTTACAGATATCCAAGTTTTAAAATGTTTATGTTAGATAGTTAGATACTAAATAGGCGCGATTAATGATAATTTTGTTTATTTAAAGCCTAGAAAATTTATTTGGGAAACTATTTTATCAATTAGAAGTTAAATAGAATGTAAATTTTTGTACCCTATACCTTTTCTTCATTTCAAATAATATAATAATTAAGGGCTTAGATTTATTTGAAAAATTTTGCTTTTAATTAAAAATTAAATTTTATGTAAATTTTTGTATTTAAAATTTTTTTTCAATTTCAAACAGTATAAATATTAGGGGCTTAGTCTTCTTCAAAAATTCCGTTTTTCATTAACAAAAATGTCACAGTTTTATTTTCATATATGCTAAACTGTTTTACATAGGAAATGTTCTATTATATAGCGAAATTTGTCAAAACTAAAATAAGTTTTACTATGTGCCAAATATCAGTTTGCTCTGAGCAGTCTCAGTCTCCCAGTGCTAGAAAATGTTAGGAAAACCCACTAAAAATAAATAATTAAATGCTGTGCATTAAACCGTTCAGCCCCCAGTCCGTCTGTAATTTCTGCAACAACTGGCTAATTTTTCGAAAAAATTATATTTCAAACGAAATGCAACGAGCACAACGCAAAGCAAATTAAAGTCGCTTTGACCCATTTACTTGGCTGCACCCAATGACCCGCCGCCCAGAGTAATGATGATACCGATGACGCCGATGTCTACGTCGAGCACGTGAAGCCAAAGCCGGCTGGGGCCTAAGAGCGCTGGGAACGATTAAAGACAACAACAGACAGGGCGTGTTTTTTGCGATTGTATGAAGGAAAAACAAAACGTTTTTTTTTTTAAGTCTTGACTGGGACTAGCGTCATATGGTGCAGTTGTTGCAGTTGTTTGGGTTGCTCCAGTTGTTGTTGTTGTGCAGCCGGAACGTGTCTTCAGTTTGTTTTTCGTATTTGCATGCAAGTGTTTTAATCAATTTGTTGCTGCAGGGGCACTGCAGTGTTCACTTACTATACACTGTAATAGGCATAGTATAAAGGGTATTTAAGAATCTACAAATATTTATAGCGAACAAGATGGCAAAAAGTACTTTGTTGATCTGAAGGAACAACTAGGAGATCACAAGATGATGTTTATTGAATTAATATAGACCTCTGTTTTTGTTTCCCACAGCTGAATTTTGCGATCTTCAACTATCCTATTAATTTTTTGATGCAAAAATTTTGGCAGCTTTTGGCGGCTTACGTCATGTCTATATGCATCGAAATGACATAAATGATTTTAAATTGGTGCACTTTGTCATGAAATATTTTGTTAATGGTGGAACATTTTTTGTGACGCATTTTCATTTTATAGTCCCTATTCGCTATGCTCCTCAAAGAGTTAAAGGAATAAAAGAAGATTTCCATTTTATGGCTTTCTTGGCTTTTTATTTATTCTGCTTTTCTCTTTTCCCTTACCTCATAAGTTTCAAATTTCTGACAAAAAACTCACTTTTTTATGTTTTTTTTTTTTGACGAATCGAAACTGATATTATTTTTTTGCTTAAGGTCAGTACGCTGCATTGAAAATGCGCCGAGACCAATTCAAACTTCATATACGGTAGGCAGCCTTGTACAAAAACAGTGCTGCCCATTTTGTTTGTCGCTAGATGGCGCCAGCAGTAACAACAGTAAATATGCAGCAAGCTGTTTTGAAGGCAAAATACATAAAGAATGGGAAAAACCATTTAAAGCTCGGCAGTATTTATATATTATGAACCGCAAAGGGACTTATATTGACAATAAATCAAAGAATTTTAAAAAAATTATTATTTTTCTAATTAAAATATTGAAATTTTTGCAAAAAAAATTAAAAATTAGTAGCTTATATTTTATGAAATCAGAATAGTAGGTTTCAGTAGATACTTCCTGTCATACTTTTATTTTCTTATTTATTATTAATTAAATTTCCTTTTTGTCTGAAGTCAGATTGTTAACAATATATAAAAGCAAAAATATATATATTTTTTTAAATTTTAACTGCCATATGACGGATAATAAACATTGAAACCCTAATGGAAGTTCTTAGCGGTTGCAGTCGTTTGTCTCGCTGCGTACTGGCCGAAAAACAAAAATATTTTCGCCTTTACAATAGAAAGGTTAACTTCCCCATTTCTCAATAACTCGACTAGAAAATTGAATTAATATATTAAAAAAAATCAAAATCTTTTCGACTTAAGTTAAAAAAAAAGGAAAAGGTCTTGCAATATCTAGTCTAGAAAACTGCATTACGATATTAAAAATACAAAATCTTGTAAGTTATAAAAAATCAACAAAATCGCTTTTATAATTTTGCAGCGAATAATTTTTAATGGATACTAGAGTGGCTGCCGCTGCTATAGCAGATTTTTAAGCCGACGATATCAACAAAATTTATTGACGCCGTTTCTATTTGTTTTTAAAATTATGTTGAGATAGATATACGACTTTTTTAAAAATTAGTTTTTAAAGTTTATGTAGAGTAGCAATACGTCGAAAACGGAAAAAGTATGAATTTAGGAATACTTGAATTTTGACATTTTCGAGTCCATAAAATACTTTTGGATTGTTTTTAAATTAAATAGGCGCTATAATATATTTTTCAGGAGGTGGGGTTATAAAATCTTGCAAAAATGGCCATCTTTCCAAACATAATTTTTTAACATTTTTTTAAAGGTTTATGGTTGCAAATAAACTATTACTTAAAGCAATAATGAGCCCTGGTTATTGTTTACATATATAATACTCCAATAATTCTAGTTAGGCGGAGTAGAAGCAAAATTAAATATATACAAAAATATTAATATTAACTTTAAAAACATCCTTCTACGACTTATTAAAATTTTAAAAACTCAACTTAAGTTTAATTTTATTTGCTTATCTCAAAAAAGAATTGAATTCAACGTTTTTTTTCTTAAAAAAGGACTTGTGAAGGAATAAGAAAATAAAATACAATATAATAAAATATTTCTAAGACAACACACAGCCGCCCAAATTTACATACTTAGCATGTTCTTTAGTTCTTTTATATCCCGATGAACAACTTCTTTGCCAAATCTTGACTTGTACCAAAGAATATAGAATGTTCTAATATATTAATATGTTACAACTTAGAGATGGCACTCCTGAAATGATGCCCAAATAAAATTATTGTTGAGAATATTTGTGGATTAAGACTGCTTTTAAAAGTTATCTATTTAGAAATCCCACAAAACATAAAAGAAATCTAAAGATTTTAGTTATCTATCTATATAATCTAAATATTTTAGTGATGTTTTAATTTAATTATTTAATTTTTAACTTTTTTAAGAAATATTTAAAAAACATTTTTTTCAATAAAATCAGCAAGCTTGTTGAAAAAAAAAATTTATAATTACAATAAAATCGCTCTAAGCTGAAAAAAAAATCTAAAGATTTGACTAATGTTTTTCTGTAAATGTTTTATTATTAAGTTTTTGAATCAGCTATTTAAATCAAAGGTTAAGTCGAGTTGTGTGTTAATTTGGAGAAAAAAAAATAAGGATTCGATTTTTTAGAGAATTCAAGGTATCGAATCTGAAAGCTTATTTGTGAAATCAGCAAACTTGTTCAAGAAATATAATAATTTAATTTGTTTTAAAGTGTTAGTGTATCCCATTACAGAAAAAAAGATTTTATATTTACTAATGTTTTTTTTTTTTTTTAATTTTTATGTTTAAAAAAAATGTTTGTAACTCATGAAATAACTTTGTATATTGGTTGAGTTTATTATAACCCAGTCGATACTTTTATCAACATAATTTATCTCAACACAATTTGCTTTTTAGCTAAAGTTAGATTTACTAAAAATTGATTTTGCAAAAGCAGTACCAAGTTGAATTTTCAATTTTTTACCAGAAAAAGGGTAAAGTGCATCCGAACGCCGACAACTTTACAAGCGATTAAAATTCTTTATTTATATGCCTTTTAATCTGTTGGCAATTGCATGGTGTGCGTCATTGAGCGACCAAAAAAATAAATAAACAAAAGTTACTTTAAATGCATAGTGGCCACGCCCACGCAACCTCAAAGATACAACAAAAAACAAACAAATGTATACAAATGCATTTGCTTGTGGGGGGAAATATCAACATCAGAATTAAGCAATGCTATTTAAAGATCCGACAATTTAAATTGGAAGAAGAAATTCAAACAGCTGCAGTGCCGGCAATCAACTGTGACAACTGCAACGAGAGCAAGAGACCAAACAAAAGTCCAAAGATAGTGGGAAACAAAAACAACAACAACAACAAAAAAAAACAAGCACAAAAACAAATCAGCTTTCTAGTCGCATACAAAACAATCAAAGTATCTGACAGATACAAACAGTGACGGCAACGGCGACAACGACTGCGACTGCGACACGTTACCCCGCTTAAGAATCGAGCTGGAGCTGGAGCTGGCGGCTGTGGCAACAACAATAAAAGTCAATAACCTGCTGCATGTCTGTCTGTCTCTAACCGACTGTGCCGCATCCACTTTTGCTGCGGCTTCAACTTGCCACCAACCAGCCAGCACAAACGTACAAGAAAGCAAAGGAAGTTGCGGTTCTTTATTGAAAAGAAAGCCATCCAACATAATACCATTACGAAGAAGAAGCCTTACAAATTGTTGCAACATTGTTGCAACTAACTGTGGCTCTCACCTTTTAACACTTGCTTTTTGTTGTTGTAATCACGTTCTATATATATGTGTGGGGAGGAGCGTCTCTTAACACTTGCTCTCAAAGACCCCAAGCACTATGCAATTCACACGCGCGAATATTAGCACACGCGACAAAAATAAACGCAAATATTTTCGAAAAAAATTTCTTACATAAATCGCGGTGGCGTTGGCGGCGTTTGGCGACAATAGCTATTCCCACCGTTTCGAGGAATCCGAGATCTTCTATACCAACGTTACCCTACGTTAGGTCAGCTGGTAGAAAGAACGCCACACAGCGCGCAGCGAGTACCGAAGTCTGCAACAGTCGACGCACGTCTGCCACACAGCTCCGACAGCGACTGCCTTCGGCTGCTGGGTTCTTGCTTCTTGCTGAGCGGAGCACGATCAGAATCAAGAGCGAACTAGTTGCGCTCACGGCTCTCACAGTTGCTCTTTGAAAACACTCGCTCGTTCTAGTCAGGCGTCGTTGCCTCAGCTGCACACTGATCCTGCACAGGATTAGACGTTAACGCGTTGCCGTTTACACGCAAACTAAACGCTTAGACATTATTTAGACTTAGTTTTATCAACTCTGATAATTGGCATTATTAAAATGTTTAAGCCAAATGAGGCCTAAAGTCGTGCCATGCTTATCGCAGCTATAGCCAAAGTAATTGACCATAATCAATCAATAAGTTGGTAATCAAACAGTCTACAAATCGGTAGCTAATACCGTATACACTGGTTCGTATCCACTTATTAATATTAAAATATTTTGCTTTCCCAATTAACGAATTCTTTCTTTTTTTCGCCGAATCACGCATAATATGTACCTATTTATACCGCAAATTGTATATATATATATAATTTATATATTGATAAGCTCAAGACCTTGTTGACTTTATGAGCTATTAAGTTTAAAGCGTTCGATTAACGAAAGTGATTAGAGTTTAGTGTAATGTATTAACATTTTTAATAGTTGGATCTTTGATTTGTGGTTAAATGTTTACCTAACGATGACAAGCAGGTAGGGTTGGAGTGTAAAAAATCGGTGACTGGAGAGTAACCCCAAACTGGGATATTAGCTTATGTTTATTTAAAATTTTTTTTTTTATCAGTTCATCTGAACTTTTAAGCGACTAACAAATTTGAATATTTTTTTCAGAGTGCGCCATCTCGACCTTCCCTAGTTCAGCATTATTAACTCCTACATTTTCCACCCAGGGGTCAACCGGTATAACCTAATTCCTATATTTTTCAGCCTATTTGGATAGGTGAGCAAAATTCCGAAACGCCATTCACTGCCACTTCAACTATGACTCCAAACACACCGAAAGAACGTGATAAACTTGACCGTTCTATATTTAAAACGATCGTTCAATTGCAAATACTTTGCATGCTTATCGGACTAAATTCAGAATGGTTCACGACCTTGCCACATGGCATAGGCTTTTGCGAAGTTATGTTTTTCGCATATCGAATGAGGGTGGTCACTTAATCGGCATGTACTCTTAATCTGGTTCCTATATAAGTCTTGTTCATTTGTAAAAATCGACTGAAAAATGTCTGAGTTCAAATAGAGGAGGTCCATATGGCTCACCTGTGTTAATAATGAGGACTTTTGGATTTTCGGTTTTTCTTTATCGTACAAGGTTTTTTTTAAAACTAAACTAAACGTATCCTAAAATTTTAAGCCTGCGAACAGGAAGATATTTTCCTGAAAATATAATGATTATATAATAAACTTAATTTTATGGGCTACAGAAAGTTACTAATAAAAATAACCTAAAAAATAGGACTAATCTTCATTTATTATTAATATTAGTTCCTTAGTGAAAGCACAATATGTCAAGACTGGTTAAAGAAGTGAGAACGTCACTGGATAAATCAGGATCCAGGAATAAGCTCACAATTAGATGGGTTTCGGGACATAACAACATTCCTGGAAATGAGGTGGCAAACCACACTGTGGGATTGTTAACCATGTGGTACGGGACCTGCTGAGAATAGAGGAGAATAACAAACGACTGCTGCACTGGGCACATATACCAGGGCTTAAACAGTCAAAACCATCCTCTCCAACTACAACCGTAAGAGGTTCAGAGTCATGGTAACTCACGGACTCGCCGGTAAAAGAAACAAGCTCCTGGGCATGTACGTTCTCCCACCGGAGATCGTTGTTACCATTAGTCCAAACAAAATACATACAGGCCATAGGACTTTTGGAGAGCTCTCCCATGAAGTGTGTATAATAGATCCATTTGGGTCGAAGTACATTTCTACACTCCGCTCTTCGTAAGGGCATAGGGCGGAGTCCTACGTTTTTGAACCCATGTTAAGTTCTTCAAAGATGATTAAGATTATTTCCGTTTCTAGGTTATATTTACTAGAGTATGTGTATATCTGAAAAATTGCTCACTATGCGGTTCCGCCGGTACCGACTTACTGGAGTCGTAGGCGTCGCAGTTGACTAAGCTAAAACACTTTCCCTCTGCCACCGCCTTACACAGTTTCCCTAAAGATGTCTACAACGGTCTTCTAAGTCTCGTTAGTCTAGTACCTATCGATCCAATTGGGTTGGTTTACAAGTCTTTCAAAAGGATTAACAAGAGCGCCGCGAGAAGGTGAAAATATAAGATCGAGTTGGGAGGATTCGGATGCTAACTGGAAACAGTACATATATGTGTTCCGCATCACCACCCTTTTAGTCCTCCTAATATTCAGTTACTTTAAACTAAAGCCTTAAAAAAGCACTGGGGCGTGACTGTCTTCCTGTGTGCCTAGACAACGAATTCTTTATATTATTAGGAAACCATTTTCAAGACAACTTTTCGATATTCCTTTTAAACATTGATTAGGTAATAATCTTATCTTAATTGTTACAGAAAGTGGCTAAGGAAATATCGAGGTCAGAAGATAATTTGAAAACCAGCGTCGGTTTTCTCTAATACCAACACAAAATTTTTTTTGGAGCAACTCTCACGTAAAGTGCCTAATGCTTTTTTAATAATTCTGGGTCGTGGTTAAAAGGCCCCTTAACTTTATCTCTCTAGATGGGACTACATAACCGGTTTAAAGGGTTAAAATTATATTGTAATAAGAGTCGAACTAAATTTAATGGGCAATAGAACTTTTCACGTTCACTGATCTAGATCTCAAGGCGGCATTTAAAAAAAAAACTTTCACGCCGATGTTTACGAAGAAGCCCTGTACCTGTGATATTAACTTAAAAAAGATAAAGTCCTCCGACCTCCAAAGTATAATCAGGTTGGCAACAGAAATCGTTATATACATACCCGTCCGTCGTAATGAAAGTCTAGATCTCAGAGATGATACGAGATAACACCACCAAACTTTTGGATACCACAGCAATTTCCATACCAGGATAGTCCCAAGAAATACGATTTTTTTTTTAGTATTTGCATTATTTCTGGAAACATAATAATATAAATAATAATGGATTATTATGGATTATTATGGAAACATAATCAGGTTGTCATCAAAAATCATTATAGACATATCCGTCCGTCCAAATGAAGTCCAGATCTCACAGTTGATAGGAGTAAAAGCAATCAACTTTTGTGTTTGATCCCAAAATCACGAGAAACTGTTTTTTTAAGTACTCAGAAATCGGGGTTATGTTATTTATTCTAAGCAAATTGGGTAGTTTTAGGAAATCTAAGGATTTCTCAAGAACTACACCATAGTTTATTAAAATTGACATCGGTCAAAAAATAATTTTCAAGCCATTATTTAGGAAGATATACCGAATTTGTTTGCAATGTGATGGTACAGGGTATCTCAAAGTCGTCGAGACCCCCCCTAAAGACCACCATTTTTATTTGAGTAAGATTAAAGAGCTATTATAAATTAATTTAAGTGCCAAATATGCGAAACCCCATTACCCCATTTAACCCACAATAGTTTGATTTTAATATACAAAAATAGAAAGTCCCAGATAACAGCGGTAATTTCCTATATTTAAAGGCGAACATTTCGATCTTCCATATCAGTTAATCGAATTTTAAGCTTCAGTAAAGGTCGTTTGTACCTAAATTTGCAATTGAGGTGGCAGGTAAAAATAAAATTTTAGGACACGCATTGCAAAAAGCTTAAAGAAAGTTAATTATAAAGGATACATAATATTTTAGTACTTGATAAGGATGATGTACTAAATAATTCACAAATTTTGCAAATGCTTGAGGGAATACGAATAAATATAATTATTGAATAATAAATTATCAAAAACCCTGGCATATTTTAGAGAACTTCTATCTTAGGAAAGAAGTATTCTTAAATAAGGAAATTAGTGAAACAATAAAAAAAGGAACTATTTGAGAGCCTTTAATTTTTTTTTATAAAAATTCCATTGTGAATTCCTTAAAATTAGGAATTTAGTGGAACAATAAAAATAAGAACTATTTAAAGTGCCAAACTTTAGCTAATGACTAAACTTCTTTGGAACTTATGCGAGAATTTTTTTTTCCGATAAATAAATAATAAAATGGGTCCCAAAGTGCACTCCGACCCACTGTCGAATAAGCTCTGAGTCACAATTTAGAACTCTAATATCTTAGGATACTATGGATGAGATTAAAATATTTGCAGAGATTACCTCAAATTTGAACTTAAGCAAAACAGAACAATGTTTCCGGAAAACAATGGAAAAAACAGACTTAAAAGTTAAAATTAGTAATGACGAGGTAGATGCTTCATATTCTGTATACATAAGAAAGTAAAACGTATGCTCGTCTGTTTAAATTGAATGTGCCAGCAATCCAAACAACTTTGATTCATTTTTAAATAAAATTTCTTTAAAAATCATCGACGGAGTCGATTGATAAAGATATCTTGCATACACAGGGAAACAGAGTTGCGGCATACCATCGAACAGAGGTTTATACAAAGAATGGACTTAGAGTAAATAGTGACTATCTAACATTTTCCTGGAGTGGAAATTGCTGTGGTAGTGATTAATTGATATGAACACTTCAATTAATGCTTCTAATCCTGAATAAATTTGGGGCCTTTAAATATGTCCCATCCAAAGCCAGCAGCAAAAAACACCGATTCATTAGGCCCTGCAACTTTTAAAATTCCAAGAAATAGGAAATTCTAAATTTTGGCCTAATGACGGGCCCACATTTTTGCTGCTGTCCAGTGCAATCGAGCGCAAAAATGTCTGACATAATTTTAGAAAATCAGACACGCGGGCGTGGACCAACGGCCTTTGGGCTGGGAAAACAATTGAATTTCCCAGCATTAAATGCATTCGAGCGGAACTCGTGCAACAAAACAACAACCAAAATCGAGAAATTTAAATCAGTCTGGGCGTTGCCCAACACTGGGATACACTGTAAGCACTTGACAAGGTTAGTTTTATATCAATTTATTAATGGCAAATGGTTTGCGTAGGGAGATTGTTTTTAGAAAAAGTCAACGTTGCTTTTTTGTTATTATGTTCACATGAAGATAAAAGCGGAATTTGATGGCTTAGAGATATTAATGAAGAAAAATATTTTATTTTAGTAGTATCTAAGGAAGAGGTACTGTGGTTCAAATGGACGCAAATTCAAAGTGTCAGAAAAGAATTTACCGAGTTTAGAAGTATTGTAAAAAAATTTCAAAATTTTTTTTTGATAAAGAACTTTAAAAATTGAAACAATTTTTTTTAACGTTCATATTTCAGATAATTTTTTTTCAAAATTCGTTCTGATTTAGTATAAGCCATAGAGAATTTAATTAATTTCATTAAACAAAACGCATTTTTGAAATCATTTTACTGCAAAAGCCTGGAAAACTAAAATTCGAGGACGATCTTCTGAGTGCCGCTATTTTGAATTCCGTCGAGATAAAAATGTTGCAATTATTGTAAAATAAATATCGAACTTAATAATCAAAACAGGAAGTTTGTAGGTCTTTTCATCATTCCACAAAAAATTCCCAAAATCCGGCTTCCTTTCGGCCAAATTTGAAAAATCCTCTCCTTAAACAATTTAAAAATTTTATATTTATGTTACAGCTCTTAAAAGTGACTGTAAAGATCTTTCGTTACCTAAATTTGACTCTAAATTATTCTTATTACTTACTTTATTTTATTTTTGATGCAATCCAGCAGTTGAAGAAGAAGAAGCTCTACCCAGAACAATTTGTAATCTGAATAATACCAAAAATTACCGTCAAATTAATAAATTGTAATTAATAAAAAAGAAAGTGGCTTTAACTTACATGTGACAGGGTTATCCATACGGATTACATATATGGATTATATATAGATTATATATATGGATTATATATATAAGGATATACTTCATCTTCTTAGCTTCACAGTCCGGGGTGGACCATAGCTTCATCAACAATTCCTCCAGTTCGAGGTTGATTTTTTAACTGATTTTAGAGAGTCAACCTAAGGGTCAGACCATTTCGGGAGTTTCACCTTTTATTATCTCTTTCCATCACTTCGACTAAGGTTTTCCTTTTTTTGTATATAAGAGATTACTTGATCTTCATGACAGATTAACTGCACCATGCTTGAAGGCAATATTAGGAGACTGGAAGTAAGAGTTGAAAGGCTTAATTTCAGTTGATTAGCCATAAAGTTGCAAATTATTTCCCTTCGTATCAGCCATAAGAATTATACAGGCCTACCAAAGCTAAGGGTCATTTCCCAAATATTTTTTTGCTGTGTAGAATCCGAATCCGGTGTCAGAATGAAATGACCCTTTGATTTCCAACAACTAAACCATGTTGGCCTGTGTTATGAGTCGCTGAATCCGAATTCGACTTCCGACCTCCAACCAAATGGATTATTTTCGATTTATGGCTTTCAACGATATTATTTATAAGTTTTTGAGGTCCTTAAATCTGAATCTAAGTATCTTAATATTACATACCTACAACGTCAGGGTTCTGGGATGGCCTCCAAAATACCCCAATTAATACATTTTTTTGAGCTTATGTCAGAAACCTGCATTTTTTTCGATGTAAGATTCTGATCTAAAAATATTTGGATAGTGTCGTCTGAACTGATTTCTTTTTCGGTTTGGCTGTGTTAACATGAAAAAATCTCACAAAATACAATAGTTTTTGGAGAAAACCCACAGTTAGTCAGGTTTCTATGAAATGGTCTAAAATACCCTGAGGGTTGAAAGTTTTTAGTCGATTTCGTGCCGCTGACAAAGTCCGTAAGACTCTTGCTTTAAGTAAAGTACCTAATTTTTATGGGGCGATTATGTTAAGAATTACAAATTTGTCACATCTAAATAAAAAATCAGAATTTTTAAATTTTTTCATTTTTCGCACAAGTCACATAAAAAATAAGTCTTATCTCTGGATAAAGAATAAGTATTAAATTTGTCGACTAGTGTATTCATACATTCATACACCGTAAAAGGGTACTTCACAGGAGTTGGGGCACTGCGCCCAGAAGGTCTTTTGTGACATACCCTAAGGATAAAGCAAAAGACAAAGTATTGACCTGAGATGGAAGGGACTAATCCGTTCCGTTCCCATGTGACAGGCTCTGTCCCATACCAGCGCTGGGCAGTCACAGAGAATGTGTCTGTCTTTCATCGTCTTCTAGACAGAGCCTGCACTCTGAAGAGTCCGATAGGCCAATTTTCTGTAGATGATATCTAACAGTGTGGTGGCCAGATAGGTAAGCTGCCAGGAGCTTTAGGTCCGCTCTGCCAAGACCTTTTGTCTTGATCGCATCCAGAAGTTTGACAAGCACTTTTGCTTGGCGAAGCCCGGTAAGGGAGAACCAGTATCTCCTATGTTCTCCTGCGGCCCATTTGTTTATCATGGTTTTGATCGTAGACCAACCAATACCATAAAACGGCGCAGGAGATGTAGTCAGGGTGGAGGCACCCTCTCGTGCTAGATTCTCAGCGATCATGTTACCATCCACTCCCGAGTGTCAAGGCACCCAACATAGCACGACTTTATTCCGGGCGGACAGGGTTTGGAGGTAGTTATGGCATTCTTTAACCATCCTGGAGGAGATACTCCAGGATGACAATGCCCTAATAGCAGCTTGGCTATCTGAATATGTTTGTTTTGATACATAATTCTGCCTAAATTGGATGTCTATAGATTGTAAGCCTCTACGTATTCCACATAGAAACAGGGTCAAAGTCTTTAGCTGTATCTTTCTTTTTCTAGCCCTTTCAATCGATTCTGATCACTTTGTTTTAAACAGTCATTGCTGCTTCCACCTGTTACATTGATTGCACGAAATCTATAATACCCTGGACCAAATACCTACAGAGAGTATTAAAACGGTCAAAAAAAAAAACACAGAGCTACTGAGGCGAGTGTATCTCGAATAAAATCAACCAAATAACGTAAACAATTTGTTAACCAAGCGAAATCAAAGTAACTCGAAGCCCGCGCCAGAGACCGTGCCCCTAGCGCATTCACTGGGAGATGGCATCAGCGAGAATTTGCGAAAACGGGACAAAAGATATACCCCAAACAAAAGTGGAATGATACAAAAACAAAATGAAATCAACAGACAACAACAACAACAATAACAAAAACAACGTTCAAATTAATTAGTAAAAAAAAAATGTGTAAAAGCCGAGACGCGCATTGCAAAACAAGTGACAGCGCTGCTCGGAATGGGTTGTACCGGGTTCGGATACGGATTGCTATGTCACTCAGTCAAACAGTCAGTAACCAAAGTGACGCGTTTACGATAGCAAAAGTCTCAGAGCCCGGAAAATACGCGATAAGTGGGATGTGTACCAAATAGAAAACGTGAAACCTTTTCAAAAACAAAAACTTTTGAGATGCAGCTGGCCAACTTCTTAGACATATTGCCGAGCCTTAATTTGGCGCCCATAAAATAAACAGAGAGCATTATAACAACAAAAGCTTAAATATTTTTATAACGCATGATGTTCATATTTCTCCACAATAAAGATAAAAACATATAAACATAATATACTACATGCTACTCGTACTACCGTAACAACTTTATAATTGCCAAAAAAAAAACACAAAAACAAAGAGAAGAACGTACGGAAGGTACTAACTGTTTGATTTCGGCATTTAAAGGTCCAATAATTCCGCGTTTTTATCGAGCAATTAGATATTGATAACTACTACGATATCTCTCTGACGTCGAACCAATTCCGACACGTTATTGCCAATTTACGGCAGCTGTGGTTCACTCATATTTGAGAGGCGGCCCATTTTCAGACTCATAAAGGCATTCCAAGTTACGGTTAACAGACGTGTACGGTGAACGGCGGTGGTGTGAACAGAGTACGACGAGTTGTAGAATCGTAGGGATCGTAGTCCCTGACGATCCTAGCGGGACAGTGTGTTAATTGAGCGCAAAAGGATAACTACAGTTTAAAGTGATTTTTTGAGAATACATATAAAAAAAATAAAATGGGTGTACGTATAAAATAAAATTTTTATGTTATTAAGCTATGGAATAAATAAGGCAAGCACCAAAAAACAAAGGTGTGACCCACACTGTTAAAAAAAATTGGAAATTAAGAAATTTATTACAAACTAAATGGATTATAATCAATTAAAACGCTTGAATCATAGAGGAAATATTTTTTAAACTAAAAAATCTTAAAAGCTATCAATTTATTTGAAACAAAAATTGTGCTAAATTTTAAAGAATTTAACGTTTTAAAAAAAGTAATTAATGGAAATAGTAAAGTTTAAAAAAAAATCAATGCATGACTCCAAAAAAAAGAAATTTAACATTGATTAAAAAATCACGAGCCGAATTAAAATTATTAAATTAAATATTTGACTTATTTTAAATAAATTAAAAAAAAAATGTTTCCTTTTAATATAAATTAATTTATTTTAAATGAATTTAAAAATAAATTTTCCTTTTAAAATAAATTAATTAAATTAAATAAATTTTTCAAATAAATGAATTCATTCCATTAATTTGGCTTTAACGTGATCGAAATCAAAAATCACAGAGTTTACGAATTAAATTAAAATCAGTCCTAAAAAACATATAAATAATCCATGACGATTGAAAATATCTTTTAATACAGAAAAAAAATACAAAAAATCTTAAAAGTTATCAAAATTCTAATAAATTTTAACACTATTGAAAAAATGATTAATGGAACTAATAAAATTAAAAATACTGGCAGACGTAACGTCGGGCGCGTACAAATTTAGGATACCTTTACCACTAGATAATGTAATCAAAAGACCGATATTCAAAATTATAAAATTAAATACTGAAGAATTTATTTGCAATAGTTTATTTTTTTGACCGATTGTTTTAAATTTGGAGCTAACATGATATACTCCACCGATTTCAAAATTTATAAATTAAAATGACATCAGTTCTTAAATATCTAATAAAAAAGATCTAGAATGCCGAATTTAGTTCAAATGATCTTTACAACACAATTTAACGAAACATACGAATTTATGTATAGAAAAATGTGTTTTTGCCCCAAAAAGATTTTTGACGCTCTACGTATCATAAATGAACTTTTCAGTCAATAAACACAAGATTTCGTAAACATAAATCTTAAGTATGAGTGCTTAGGAACTATGAAAGCAACTTAAGAAATGTCAAATTTGGTACTCACATAATCAATTTTCAAACAATCACGAGATTTTACATAAACAAATTAAATATGATAAAATAAAAAGAATTCTTCAAAAATAAAATCCAAATGCAAATGTCTAATATGCTCTAAATGCAATTCCGAAATCGATCAATTTTGGCATTTTGCTTGAGTCGAGTCTAAAAATAAAGACTTTATAAATATGATCTACCCAAAGAAACTGTTTAATCGAAATTAATTCTCAAAATGTGCTTAACTGAAGAATTTTTCGGGTTGACTTATTTGTATCTATTCGTAATGCTATCTCCATATTTTTAGTACAGTTCTTATATTACAAAATCTGTGTAAATCAAAAATGTAAATTATAAAAAACTTTCGAATATAAAATTAAAAAAAAATTAAAAAACAAAAAAATTATAAATATAAAAAACTATTTTTAAAAATATCGAAAACGTCTCAAACATTTGTATGGATTTCTATAATTGATAAAACTGATACCAATGGAATAAAATTAAACTTATCAAAAATAATAATGGCCTCTAATATGAGTTTGGAGATTCCACGTTTTTTACCATCTCTGAGATCCAGCATTTAAAAATATAGAGAAAAACAAATATTGAACTAAAAAGCAGTTGAAGAGAAAAGAAAATACTCAAAAATCCAAAACAAACAAAAAGCTAATGCAAATGAAAAAAAACTTCAAAAACGGTTGAAAAAATGCCTAAATTCAACTATAGTTTGAAAACTTTTCTCGTACATAGAAGTATGAATTGTTATTTAAGACCAGGCTTTAAAGAAAAATCAGAAAAATTCTCCACAAAATTTGGATAAAAAAAATTACTGTTTGTTTTTTTTTAAATTTCCATTAAAATTGTTATACCGTTGTAGTTGCTTTAAAACCATCTTAGAAATATTTTTGCATCTCTTAAAAAAAATTTAAAAAAATTTTAAGCACATCAAAAATGGGAAATCTTACAGCTTGTTTTTAATAAGAGGAGCAAAATAAGTATAATAAATCTTTTATAAACACAAGTTTCCTGGTGAGGAATTAATCGGATATTAAGTATAAATATAGATACAAATTATAAAAACTTCGTCCGAACTCCCTGGTGCAGAATCATTCTTATGTTAAGTACAGGGTGCGCCGTTTGAATGTGGTCGATGGAAATACTGAATAACTTTGACAGATTTCAACCGATTGACGTCGTCGAACACATTTTGGAAAGGTTATTGCATTACAATTTTAACCATGAATCGATTCACGCCCAAAGAACGCGCGGAAATCACTATTCGAGTGAGTGAATCGGAGCCCGATTTTTGGGAGCGAACTTTAATGACTGATGAGGCCCATTTCACGCTATCTGGCACTGTAAATAAACAAAACTGTCGCATTCGGGGAAAGAAAATCCTCATACTATCCATCAGACTCCACTGCATGATCAGAAAGTGACTGTTTAGGCCGGTGTCGCTCAAAAGCCATCATCGGTCCGTTCTTCTTCAGAGTTGGGGAACTGTCAATGAGGATCGGTATCGATGGATGTTGGCACACTCTGCTTTACCAGAAATGCGTGAAAAAGGTTTTAAAGGCTAAAATATTTCCATCGACCACATTCAAATGGCGCACCCTGTATAAATATAGATATAATTGTAAAAACTTCGTCTGCAAGTCACTAGATTGTTTTTGATGACTTTAGAACTGATTGTTTTTTATTTTAGGAGGCGTACTGAAGATTTTAAACGTCTTTTGCAGCACAGCGAATGAATTTTTCACGTTTTCTTTAATCTTGCCACTCTTCAAATAATGTTCACTCATATATCAAGCTCAAAGGATCATAAATCTATTAAACTCTATTTAAACTCATTTCCTTCCCTTTTTGAAAAAATTTTGAAATAACTATTCTGTAAAACCAAAGACCTGTTTTCAATTCTGAAAACCAATATGATTTGCTATACAGTCAAAAATCGTCTCGAATCGATGCACTCCGCCCCATAAAAAAAAGCTTTAAAAAATTAGTCACGTTTTAGTTCCATTTTATGGTTGTGATAAAAGTTGCTAGTGAAAAATGTAGCTCACATATGACCAAATATTCCAGAATATTTTAGAATAAAAATAGCAAACTTCAAGTGGAGCTGACAGATTCGCTCTAGTAGCACAAGAATTGCATGTTTCCACTTTTATGCTCGAACCATTTTTGATTGCAAGAAGCCCAAGTAGTTTCAATTCTGACTACCTATCAAAACATGTTATTCAAAGCGATTTTTATTGATAAAACTTATCGCAAAGTCCCAAAATTATGTGTACTTTGTAAAAACTATCATAAACTACCTATTAAATAGTTGGAGTTTCCTTGATTTACGAGAAAGTATGCAAACAATTTCGAACAAGTGTCAACAATTGGCCATTTTAAATGCCAAAAAATTCCATAAAAACTAAATAGGAACTGATACGTAAAGCGTGCCAATCTTTTGCGGAATTATCAGTAATTCTCAACTACCAGATAATTAAGATAAGTTAATTTCATATATAACACTTCAAAAGATGCCGTGCAAATTGAAAATAATCGTGGTCAAACAAGTGTCCAAATTAAGTCATAAATGGTGGGGAAGTCTAGATGTTGATCGGCGAATTGCGCATACTCTTTTGATGACTTAAAAGTTAGTTTATATGTTAGAGCATTGCCATTGTTTCTAGGCTTTTTTTTTAATTTGCAACAAACATTTAAATATGAATTGAAAATATTATTTTTTTTTTTAATTAAAAATATTATTTTTTTTTTTTAATTAAAAATATTATTTTTTTTTTAATTAAAAAATGCTTTCCTTTGTAGCAAATATATAAAAAAAATTAAATAAATAAATTTCGGTCAATTGTTAGATTTGAGTATTGCGAATTCTATCAAGAACTTGGGATTATTAAATATTTTTATAAATAAACAAATACTTAAACGTAAAATAAATTTTTTTTTTATAATATTAATATTAATATTTAATATTAATAAATTACATCAAAAATATAAAAAAAAAACGGTTTTTATAGTTTAAAATATAAAAAAAAAACGGTTTTTATAGTTTAAATCATAAAAAATAATCCTCAACAAAAATAAAGCTTTAGAATTTTTTTTATAACGAACACATATTTTTATCTAACTCCATTTTTTTATTTATTGCTATGGCTTTGCTTTAACGATTTTTGGGAAATGTTGGATAGGAAATGGATCTTTGAAGGGAAATTATATTAGATATTATATATTAACTATATGCCCCGCTTGTAAATTATATAGAAAATTGGGAAAATACAAATTTTTGAAGAATACATTAAAAACTACGTTACATTTTAAAATTATCGGCGACAGATTACAAAAAAAATTGGAGCCCCATCAAATTAAAAATTTGTCAGAGTAAATGAGTAAGAAAGATATTTAAAAATCACGACAAATTTCAGGATTAGAGTCATCCCCGCTTGTAAATTATATAGAAAATTGGGAAAAATACAAATCTTTAAAGAATATCTTAAAAACTACGTTAAATTTTAAAATTATCGGCGACAGATTGCAAAAAATTGGACCCCGTCAAATTAAAAATTTGTCAGAGTAAATGAGTATGAAAGATAATTAGAAATCACGCCAAATTTAAGGATTACAGTCATTTCTGCTTGTAAATTATATAGAAAATTGGGAAAATACAAATCTTTGAAGAATATAATAAAAGCTACGTTAAATTTAAAAATTATCGGTGACAGATTGCAAAAAAAAATTGGAACCCCGTCAAATTAAAAATTTGTCAGAGTAAATAAGTAAGAAAGATAATTAGAAATCACTCCAAATTCCAGGATTAGAGTCATCCCAAAAAAAAGGAAATCACATCAATAGTAAAAGTCCATCGCAAGGGGGAGTAAATTGAACGGAGGTAAAAACAGAGTGAATGATAAAGTGAAAAAGTAGGAAAACACGCCGAATCCCGAAATTATATAACAAAAAAGGAAATTACGTCAATAGTAAAAATCTACCAAAAAAGGAGAGAAGTGAAGAAAGATGAACGGAGGGTCAATTTTGTTGAAATTTTAATTTTTGTCTAAAAAATTTTATAATTTTTTAAAATAATTTTTTGTCTAAATATTTTTATTTATTTAATTTATAATTTTTAGTTTTTTTAACAGTTTGTAAATTTACATTTATATGTCAGAAAAATAGACTCGTACTTCCCTATAAGAAACTTCTCTACAACGAATTTTTCTATTAAAGAAGCTACTTATAACAAACTTTTTTACAGCGTTATTTATTCGTTATAGGCAAGTTTTACTGTATTTATCAAATATCTTGATATCTGTGTTTAACAATTTTCAAAGCAATAGAGGAGAGATAATTTTTTATATATTATGTTTACTCTACACTTAAGCTTGGGAATTTTTCGCTTGACACTTGAAAGAAGATACGATGATGATGAAAGATGACGTCACATGTCTAGGAAAATTAGGCTTTTTGGAGTCGTAAAATATAAACCATATCCAGAAATATAATTATAAACCATCCCCCGACATATAACTCGATTTTAAGAGATTTTAAGAGATAATGCAATCGAAAAGAGATCATTTTTTATATCTTATGTTCACTCTCCACATCAGCTTGAAAATTTTAGCTTGACACTTGAAAGATGATACAGTGATAATGAAAGATGAGGATTGGAGACGTAAATGTTACAGAAATGGAAAATTGTAAAGCGTCCTCCGATAGATTACTCGATTTAAAGAGCTACTTCTGTGATTCTCTTAATGAGTTACAAACTTCTTTATAAAATTATAGCACTCTAACCCACACGTGAAGCAATATAAAAATATTAAATATTTATTGATTGCTAATCGATTTATTGAGTGCACAATCAATTTATTGCAATCATCATATCAGGCCCTTTGACCACACTCCCAATGAATCAGCGCCAAGTATAAGTAAACAAATTTCTTGTTTAAAAATCAAACAGCAGCCGCGGCTTCTAGAATATCTTGCCATGACAAGCAGAATCCTTTAGCAATAAAAAAGAAAACCCAAGTTTCAAAAAAAAAACCACCGCAAAACTCGCTTATCGTAGACGAATTGTAAAACAATAAAATATCACTTTGGTTTCCTAGAAAAAAATGTGCACAGAGTTGATATGCGATAAATCGATTTGATTAAAAGCTATCACTGAACAAATTTCATAATAAAGATGTTGCCATGACAGTGACACGAACGTTAAGCTCAATTACAAAAAGGGGCATAATTTTTTTGTGATTAGTCCATTAACCTACAAGATAGGGTTTATCTATTGATATATACTCTATATATGTATTGTTACATTTACAAACAGTGCGCGTGCGCTTGGCCTGGCCAGCCTACACATAGCGATAAGATATTGAGAACCATAAAACTAGCCATAATAGATCATAAATATTTTATGACTAATTGGTCATTAGTAACAAGCTTTAAAGTAAACAAATACTAAATAGTTGCTATTTTTAAAACATTCACACACAGTTCAATTCCAAATACCACATTGAAGTCGACTTTGAAGTGCCCAAGAAGCTGCAATGGTACTATGCGCCGGCCTTTATAGGCTTCTGGTTCGTCATCTATCTGTCTTTGGTCAACACGCAGATCAATCACATGCCCAAGCCGCTGATGCGCACAGATGAGTTAAAAAATCCGCGCTCTTTTATAGCACAGCGTGCCGAGGATACGCTCATTGAACTGACGCGCATTGGACCGCGTGTGGTGGGCAGCGTGGCCAATGAGGTGACCACGGTGGAGTTTCTCCTAGGCGAGGTGGCCAAGATAAAAGCCGAAATGCATGAAAACCTGGATATTGAGGCAGATGTGCAGCAGGCTAGCGGCGCCTATATGCACTGGACCATGGTGAACATGTATCAGGGCATACAAAATGTGGTGGTCAAGCTGAGCGAGAATGGCAGCACCAATGAAAATTATTTGCTGATAAACAGTCATTACGACTCGGTGCCCGGCAGTCCGGGCGCTGGTGATGATGGTTCCATGGTTGTGACCATGCTGGAAGTACTACGTGTCATGGCCAAGAATGGTGAAGCTTTAGCACATCCCATAGTTTTTTTGTTCAATGGTGCGGAGGAAAATCCTTTGCAGGCATCGCATGCTTTCATCACCCAACACAAGTGGGCCAAGAACTGCAGGTAAGTTGAGCTGCTAACCAAAACAAATCTACTCTAACTGACTTTTCACTTACAGAGCCTTAATTAATCTGGACTCAGCAGGCAGCGGTGGTCGTGAGATACTTTTTCAATCCGGTCCCAATCATCCTTGGCTTATGAACTATTATCGTCTGGTGCCACATCCCTTTGCCAATACCATGGGCGAAGAAATATTTCAAGCAGGTTATATACCCTCTGATACCGACTTTCGCATTTTTCGAGACTTTGGCGGTGTGCCTGGCCTTGACATGGCCTATATATTCAATGGCTATGTCTATCATACAAAACACGATCGCGTTAATGTGTTCCCACGCGCCTCTTTTCAGCACACCGGTGACAATGTGTTATCTCTGGCCAGATCGCTGGGTAATGCGCCGGAAATGGATGATACTGAGGTAAGACTTTCCGGACTCTGCTCTAATAACAAAAGCTCATATTTTTTTTTTTTTTATTCCCACAGGCCCACTCCAAGGGTCATAACGTCTTCTATGACTTTCTGGGCTGGTTTATGCTGTTCTATACGGAAGCTACCAGCATTATAGTCAACGTAGTAGTCTGTCTGGTAGCCTTGTTGGCCATTGGCGTCTCCCTCTACTTTATGGCCGTACGTTCCGGCTGCAGCTGGTCCGGCGTCTTGCTACGTTTTGCCATTACCGTAGGCATACAACTGGTTTCCTTGGCCTTGGCTCTTGGACTGGCCATGCTGGTTGCCGTATTTATGGATGGTGTGGAACGTTCCATGACCTGGTTTAGCCAATTTTGGCTTATACTTGGACTTTATCTGTTTCCCATCATATTTGGCATGAGCATTTTACCAGCCCTATATGTACAAAGAACCAAAGAGGATCCACTCAGCTTGGGTTTTCGTGTGCAGCTTTTTATGCACTCCCATTGCATCTGTTTGATTATATTGACCATTGTTTTAACAGCTATTGGCATACGTTCCTCGTATCTGGTTATGCTCTGTGTATTTTTTGACATTGTAGCGCTGATAGTTAATCTCGTGACCAAATGGCATCGCAAAGGTTAGCCACGTCATAGCAGCTTTACTTATTATACAATATTAATCGGTTGTGATTTTATTTTGCAGCTTACTGGTTCGCCATTGCCGTCATAATCTGTCAGATACTACCCTTCACCTACTTTACATATATTTGCACTGCTACGCTGATGACGCTTATACCCATGACGGGACGTGCTGGTTCCTCCAGTAATCCAGATATAACCGTAGCGATAGTAGTCTGGCTGTTTTCATTAATGTTTGCAGGCTTTATAGTGAGTGCGGCTAATCCAGTTCCGCTTTTAGTTAGATGAGATTCAAAAACTAACCAAATTTTTATTTGTAGGTGCCATTACTTTTGTTCTTCCGCAAATCGAGAACCATAATCCTTTGTTTCCTGGCAGGCACCATACTTTTTATAATAATTGCTGTCACGGATGCTGGATTTCCGTATAAACCAAAATACTCTACACAGCGTTATAACTTGATTGTAAGTTTTTTAGGAAATTAAGATTTCATCGGACTTTATTATAATCATAATTTCTTCTAGCACTCCCATCGCAGGCTACACAATGCTGATGGTACTCCGCGTATTAACGAAACCGGTGTTTATATCTATCCTCAAGATCGCCGTTTCAACATAGCCCAAGGTAAGTGTTTATGCCTTTTAACCATGGTTAGGTTAGGTAAGGGCGGTATTTGGGACTTATCGTCCCAGCTCACTCACAGAATTTGCCCGTTGTGATATCGCTATATTAGACCCTTCACCACTTTTCCGCACTCAGATGTCTCTTATATGAGAATGAACCTTAAGAAGCATTTTGGACTCTTGTCTGAGAGCTGAGATAGACCACAATCTAGGGTAGTGGCTTAAAAGGTCCTTCACTGTCTCCGGTTCCTCGTCATTGTCACAGCTTCTACAAAAGTCTGGGTAGGGCTGCATGGACTCCCACCAGCCAGTGTCCGGTAATAGCACGGATTGCAGTCGAGCATTAGGCTCTGCTTAGACAGCAAAGATCCTTAGTGTTCTTCCTGCAGTAAGTCGGCCAAGTTTTCTGCGAGGCCATGGCTCTCCTTGTCCTAAAGAAAGATTCTGGTAGTTCCTTGTATAGCCCACAACCCAATGTCCGGTATTAGCACGTGTTACGGTCGTGCATTGGGTTCTGATTAGAAAGCATAGTCCCTTAGCGCTCTTCCTGCAGTATGTCGGCCAAGTTTGCCGTGACCCTGCACTTGTTCGATATCCGATTCCACGTTTGTCCTGAAGGAGAATGTTGGATTAGAAACTGCTAAGCCATCTTCTATAGATACGAACGATAGTTGTTCACTGACTTCATGCTCGATGTCAATGAAGCTATGAATTTAATATCCGCTTGGATGTCGGAGTAGATACTGGTGTGCTTTCTTTGTACTCGTCGGAAGTTACTTAATGTTGTTAGAACCTCCTGAATTGCAATGACCTCTGCCTGAAAGACACTGCAGTGTTTCGGGAGCCGGTAGGCTTTCTAACTTTGAGCTCTTCAATATAGACGCTTCCACCTACAAAGTCGTCGAGCTTGGAACCATCCGTGAAGATCTTTAAAGAGTCGGCTGGACCTGGTACACCGATACTTTTACCCATAACGACATTATGTTAGCTAAAACAAATTGATTATCCCGGTTCATATGACCAACTGAATCTCGGAACTCATCAGATCATAAAAGATCCACACTAACTTTCTGTATATTACCTTATTCCCTCTCTTCTACTCTCTAGATTATATAGACACGCTTGGTACTACGCATAAAGTCAGCGAATACTGCGATGAGGAAATGTTTTGTGGCATGCCACTCTATAATCATCGCTGGCACAAGGCGCGTGAATATAGCTTATGGATACCCACCAACGAGGCTCCGCAAATACCCACAGATTATCCCACTCTAACGCTACAAAATGCCACGGAACTGGATAGTCCAACAAAGCAACGCTTTTTCTTCAATCTGCTTGGACCTGATCATATGACCATATTTGTTAATGTGAAAAATGATGCCAAGATATTGGATTGGTCTTTTAATGATACACTTATACGCACTAATGAACCACCGCCATATTTTGTATATTTCTCCTATGGACTGGACAGCAGCGCGCTGGAGTTTTCCATAGATGTCGAAGTGAGTATTTCTTTCAGATTTTAGAAGCAATTTGCTTAAGTTAATATTTTTCTTTCTTGTCAGAAATTAACTTCATCATTTGAAACACCCACCTTGGAAATAGGCATAGGTGGGCACTGGGTGCATCAGGATATCGAAAGATCCGATAAGTTAAAAGCGTATATGACCAACTTTCCTGCTTATACTTATATACAAGATTGGGTGGGCACATATGAGAGTTGGTATTTTTAAAATGCAGATATAAAAATTGATATTGTTGTATTAACTGTAATATATAGAATCTGATTAAAAAATATATTTTAATATATGTTAAGAAACTAATCAGACATTTTGTTTTTATTTTACGTGTATAAAAAGAAGAATAAGAAAAGAAAAAAAATTTGCCTCCCAAAAGCTCTGATATTTTTGGAAAATTTTTCATTAAATATATCCAAATATTTTTTTTCTTAACTCGGAAATAAAAATATGTTGAGGCCAACAATTTAGGAAACAATCGTATTGCAGAGCTGAACGTACGAATCGTGGCAAAAGCATCCACTAGCGTAGTTGATGGAGTGTTAGGCCCAAAAACTTAACGTCGCCACTATAGCTATGGAACTGCTACTGAAAAAATATTCCAGAAAGCAACACCATCCTACTACTTTGGTGCATGACTAAACTTTAATTGATGAGATATCAAAAGAAGATGACATATCAAAAGAAGATGAAATATCAAAAGAAGATGAAATACCAAAAGAAGATGAAATATCAAAAGAAGATGAGATATCAAAAAAAGTCCAAGTATCCGAAAAAAAAGAATTATACAAAATTCAGAAATATAATATCAAATGAAGATGAGGTATCAAAAGAAGTCCACGAACCGAAAAACAAGGACTATAAAAATTCCAGAAATTTCAATACATTCAAAATATCTTGACCAAGGAAAGCGAGATTATTTGCGTCAATTTGGCAGCTTCTACAGATCGACAAATTTTATTTCTAATACAAGTGAGATCCAATAGGTGTAAGTGTGATCCAAAGAATTAATAAGTACTTATATAGTATGTTACTTTAGAAATATTAAATTTTTTGGATATTCCTTGCAACGACAATGCAGATAATTATTTAAAAAAATAAATAAAGATTAGACATTTATCAAAAAAAAAGAAATTTCAAATCGTGTGAGAGCACCACATATGATGGTTCCGGAAATTTTTGACCAAAGTAGTATAGCAATAACAATAACAGCCCACTTTATTTAAAAGCCTCAAGAATTTTCACCCAACACAATTAATTTCATGAAAATATCTGAATCCAATTGGTTTATAAATTTTGCATAACTTTTTCGTCTTCCGTGCCACTGTGCTTCGTCTAGAGACCCTAGGGAAGGCAATTTGTATGTTTTTTTGTTTTTTTGTACTTTTTATCGGTGTTTGATTAAAACATAAAAAAAATATTCAGATTTTTTAGTTTAAACTGGTTCTCTATTGAAAATAATAAACAAATTGTGCTTGTGCTTGGTTATCGTACGATGGGAAGTCCCTGCCCAAATTTTGATTGTTAAATAATAAAATTATTCTCGGCTAATGCTTAATGAAAGCTCATTAAGCAAATACACAAACCTTTTTCTAGTCAACTAATTAACTTGCTGACTTGTTATGAAGAGTATTGGATGAAGGGTATCCTCAGAATCAATAACGATTGACATATAACAGACATTAATTGATTGTTAAGTAAATAATATTATTGTAATAGTAATTACGTCAATTAATAAGCATGAAGGCCTTAAATTGTTTCTAGGATTTTTTTAGTACTGTAGTTGAAAGGAATTTGTAGTAGCGAAAACAACCGTGTTCTAGGAAAAATTAAATTTAATAACATGATTTGCATTAGTTCAGTAAAATCTTATATAGACAATGTTTGCACCGAAAAAGTGCAAAACTTTCTAAAAAATTGTTTGATTCCTTGTCAAAACAGGGTAAGCTGTGCTTTATAATTCCTAATTGTTTTCACCTAAATTGAAAAAAAAAATAAATATAACGATTTCGTTAAATCTTGTCGAAGTACTAAAGAATTAGTTAATAAACTGATCCACTCATTAAATCATAAGAGTGCAATCGCTTTAACCCTTATCTTGGATGATGTCTCGCATGAACCTGCCCAAGTATTCAGTGCACTACCCACAATTAATGGCTAAGATCGTAAGAGAAACTACTTAAATTTATATTTATATGATGATAGTTTAGATTAGGTTACACCGGTTGACACCCGGTGGGAGTCACACATAGACTGCATAGTCCTTAGTGGAACCGGAAGATGTGGCTGGTGTACAAAGCACGTTAGTCGTCGAGTATGCGCGTATGGTTAGCGAACGCCAAAAGCTCGTTGTCCTGTCGGCTGCCTCTTCAAATGGAGGTAAGCCAGGGTTTTTTTAGATGTTGTAGTCTTGATGAGCATAAGGCGGGGCAGCAGCAGATGAGGTGCTCAGGAGACTCTTTGGCCTCTGTCTCCCTAAACTTCCTGCATTAGCCTTGTAGTTCGTGGTTTGAGTCACCAAGGACTGAAGAACCGTGCTACAATTTGGAATCTCGGCTCGTTGTTGTTGTTGTTTTGACAGTAGATGTACAACTGTCCTGGCTTATTCCAACCAGTAAAGAGGTGTGACCGCTGGCGACACACAGAAGGGTATTATACCCCCGTGCCCGCCGATAGTAGCAGTCATGCTTTCAAACCTCGTTGGGCTGACATCCCAGCCCGAGTTGTATCCTTAGAGGACTCCAACGAGTGAGTGTTTGGTTGCATTATGTTCTTGGGAACCACCCCATAGCATTTTATGCCTGCTCTGGCCATGGCTCCAACATAGCAGTACCAGACTTGGAAATCCGGATACTGTTGCGCCTGACTCTGGTGCTTGAGCCAGTATAGTACACAGTCCATTGCCCAGCCGGCACCCTCTTTGAGGTTTCAGCCAGAGGATTTTCGCCAGCCATATTTATGTGATATCCACTTTTGATGAAGAGAAAGCTCGTGACTGCCTTATCCATTTTCTTCCGTTTATCAGAGCAGCTTAAGGTTTTAGGATTAGCTCATACATTAGGGAGTCTTTTTATCTGGGATAGTGGAACAGTCTTGGCGTAAATATTACACATGTTATTTTATCGACATTTAACTAAATCTTCTTCTGCCTGAAACAGAGATCCCTTATTATTCCATGGGAGACAAGTTTGTTTTATTTTTTTGATATCGGAGCAACACTATATATGTAGCTCCCATAGCGGTGTTTCAAAGGGCCTCGAAAAAAAAAAACAAAAAGTTTTAGATGGATAATTAATTTGTTTATGAAGATATCGTAACTAAATTTGGTTCATAAACACTGTACCAAATTTTATCAAAATCGGTTGACCATATCATATAACTCCTAGTGGACCGATCGGTAAAAAGAAGTGGTTAGTTCGTAATTAGACTTTATCGGATATATAGGATTTGGTGGTACAGAGTATCCCAAAGTCGTCCACTCCCAACTTTAGCCAAGCAGTTCATGCATTATAGGAAAACTGTTGAGATGTTGGAACTTGCCTCCACACAGATAGGATGTCCAAGCCAAGCAGTTCATGCATTATAGGAAAACTGTTGAGATGCGGAAACTTGCCTCCACACAGATAGGATGTCTAAAACTATCAGCATATGTAGCTTAAGCAAGCTTCGGGCTCTTGCCCGTTGCAGCGAAGAATACTGACCAAGCAGTTCAAGCAGTATAGGAAAACTATTGTAAAATCTTGTCTCTGATATGTAGCTTAAAGAAGCTTCGTGTTCTGGTCCGTTGCAGGGAAGGGAATTTCGACAATAAAAATAGTTCAAAGGAAAGAGGCTAAGAACGCAAACCTGATAAATTTCAGCAGAAATTAGATGTTTTCGAAAAATTCATACTTTTCTGCAATTTGAAAGAAGCTGTTTGCCAAAAGCAATTTGAGCGCAAATGATTTGAATCAGGTTAAGCTTCTCCAGCCTGACCGGTCAATTAACTATTTAACTTGTAAAAAAACATCCTCCCAATTTTCAATGAACCTATTCCGGGGGACTTTCGATTTGGAAGGATCGTGGGCACGTTTTCTAAAGCCTAAACTCTATTCAAGAGCCATCATTCCTGGTATAATAACCTTAGCAATCATACAAACTTTTAGGATCCCTGTAATTAAGAACCCTTATGTCAATTTTAAATAGCTCAGGCTAGTTCAAAAATTTGTAGTAGTTCTTTCTTTATTAATGATGAAGGGAAATTGTAAACAGGCTATAAATACAATATAATTAATTATCCCAGGACGCCAGGAGAAGTAGTTTTAAGGGTCTGAAAGTTATTTTCGAAATGATACATATACAGACTGTAAATCAAGATTCCCTAGTCCCTTCTCAAACCTTAGGTTACTAGGGAGGTCCCAACCTAAGCCCACTTTAGGTACAAAAGGTACTAAAAACAAAACAAAGAAAGCAATCAACTCCCCAGCGATACTTGCAATTAAAATATATGATTATTGCTGTAGCAAATATAATCAACAAGATTTTATAGTAAAATATTAGATATATGTACACACGTGTGATAAGTTACTGATAATTGTAAGGTTGTTCTTTTGCAAAAATTGTTATAAAACTTTATGGTTCAGATACAATAGATAGATTATTAGATAACATAAAGCATGTTATGATTGTTTCAAATTAGGTGAGAGTCAAAGTCTTATTAGAAAATTTGACACAAATTGAAATTTTCGTTTATTGGTGTATATAATTGACACATGTCTGCTCTTAATTATTAGATTGGCATATACAATATATGGTTCTATATGTTAAATTTTGTCGATATTCATGGTTACTATGGAGTCTCTAATATCTTGAGGGCTTGTCGCTCAGACATCATAAATCAGTTTATCAGACTATGATTTTATGAAATGCAGTTAACGATACTATAACTTCAAGTCATCTTCAGTCTTTGAGGGTATATAAGACTTTGATACTGTGATTATGGGAGGCAGATTTGTTTTGGATATTGTGAAGAAAGCTTCCTCAAAAGGCCACAATATGAGCGACAAGCAACAACTTGTAATACTCAACTAACAAAATTAAATTAATTGAAAGAAAATATATATTTTTTTTTTAGATTGCAGATGAGCCTGATGAAGCCGTTGCAGCAGAGAGTCCCAAGGACATTGCCAAAAGGAGCTTAATGCCAAGTTACCATGGCATTATGCAACAGGTTTTCTCATATTCTGGGTATTGCTTTTTATTGCAATTGTTGTGCCACTTTTTTATCGTCTGCCCGCTGCGCTAACTTTGGAGGATTCCTACAAGGATGTGTTTATTGCAGAACGTGCTCAAAAGATACTCTATGATTTGAACAATATAGGTCCTAGAGTAGCTGGCAGTTCTACTAATGAAAATATAACCACCGAGTTTTTGATCAAAGAGCTTCAAAATATACAGCAAGTCCTTAATACGGAGCTATTCGAATTGGACATTGATCTACAACAAGCCTCGGGAGCTTATATACTTTCAACCATGATCAATATGTACCAGGGTGTTCAAAATGTTGTGGCACGATTAAGCCCAAAGAACCCAAGCAAAGAGTATCTATTAATCAATAGCCACTTTGATACCAAGCCACGCAGCCCGGGTGCCGGTGATGATGGACATATGGTTGTCACCATGCTAGAGGTGCTGCGTGTACTAGCTACGTCAACAACAACTTTTGAACATCCCATAGTTTTTCTCTTTAATGGAGCTGAAGAAAACCCATTGCAGGCTTCGCATGCATTTATAACACAACACGATTGGGCCCAATATTGCACGTAAGGATTTGAAAAGCCTTATCCCCATGTCTGTCCAAACCAAAACCTATTTTTATTTTTTGCAGTGTCTTCATCAACTTGGATGCTGCTGGCAGCGGAGGACGTGAGTTCTTATTCCAAACAGGACCTAATCATGCTTGGTTAGCAAGCGTAAGTTTGGGAACACACCTTATTTAATAGAATAACCCTTCCAACCTATATTTTTACACTCTTTTTAGTACTATGCAAAACTAGTTAAACATCCGCTAGCCACATCTATGGCTGAAGAAATCTTTGCTTCAGGCATTATTCCCTCGGATACTGACTTTAGGATATTCCGTGACTATGGCCAAATTCCAGGTACAGTTAAGATTAATGTATTAAAACTGAAGTATTTTATTGGAAGCCCTTATCTAATGCTTAGGTCTTGACATGGCACAGGCCATCAATGGTTATGTTTATCACACCAAGTACGATCGCTACGATCAAATTCCACGCGCTTCTCTGCAAAATACCGGTGACAATATACTCTCCATTGTGCGGGGTCTTTCTAATGCCAGTGAAATGTATGATACAGAGGTAAGATTAAGATATTTCCGTAAAAAAACATTTCTTAAAAACTATTTTCTTAGGCAAACGCTGAGGGACATGCCGTGTTTTTTGATTTTCTTGGTCTCTTTGTAGTCTGCTACTCGGAAGCAAATGGACAAACCCTAAACTATAGTACTGCTGTTCTAACCATCGTTTTTATATTTATTTCTTTATGGCGCATGTCAGCCGTGTCGGATATATCATTTTTCCACGTACTACGTCTGTTTATATTGGTGCAAATAATCCAAATCATTGGCTTTGTTTTCGGTGTAGCTTTGCCTTTAGTGGTCGCATATGGTATGGATAGTATTGGGCTCTCATTGACTTACTTCACCACCTCTTGGCTTATATTTGGCTTGTATATAGCTCCATCACTGCTGGGTCTTAGTCTGCCCTTTACTGTATACAATAATCTTTCCAGTGACGTAAGTAAAATTTCTTAACCGCTACGACTACCACGACTCTAATTCCACTTCTTTAATTTCAGAAAAAGATTTCCTCTACCTATCGCATTCAACTAGCGTTACATGGTCATTCTATCATATTAGCCATCCTAGACACAGCACTGACAGTCTATGGACTGCGTTCAGCTTATATTCTGACCATCGCTTTAATATTTTACGTAGCTTCTTTAGCTCTGAACCTCCTAACCACACTTCATGACCGTGGTTATGCTTGGACTGGTCTGCTCAAGGCAAGCCAAGTTATACCATTCCTGTACTTGAGTTATCTGTTTTATACCTTCATTGTGGTGCTTAAACCCATGATGGGTCGTTTTGGCACCACAACAAATCCCGATCTTATTATCGCTGCCTTGAGCGCTTTGGGCACAATTTTGGCTCTAGGATTTTTGGTATGTCATATATTTAATTTTTCTAGATTAACTTGAACATATTAGGATCTCTACAGATACCATTAATAAATATGTTCCGACGACCAAGCCTAGTGTTAATTACACTCCTCCTTGTGACTGGTCTCACTATTTATACGGCCACAACAAATCTTGGATTTCCTTATCGTGCTCAGACTAATGTAGAACGCGTCAATATGTTGGTAAGTTTAACCATAATGATCTTTAACCCATAGTTGGTTTATAGCTGTTGTTCACATTCTAGCACGTTCAACGCACCTTTTATGAGTACGATGGCAATGTAAGCAAAGAAGAATCTGGGTATTACTTTGATTTGTCGGACCGACGCGGATTGCAGCCTCTTCAAAAGTTTGTGAACCTAACAGGAATAGTGAGCATAGCATCCGACTGCGACAAATATATGTATTGTGGCATACCATTGTACGATCGTCGTTGGACCAATTCACGTGAACAAGGACAATGGTTGCCAACTGCTGATAAAGTCGAGTTTCCCTTTTTACCCGAGCTTGAGCTTTTAAACAAAACTGTAACTGGCACGACTGCTCGATTCTTTTATAAACTAAACGGTCCAGATCACATGAGCATCTTTATGCAACCCAACGAAGATGTGGTGGTTAGCAACTGGTCATTTCTAAGCAGCTATCTTGAGCAATCCACGGTATATCCGCCACCTTATCATATTTACTTTTCCTACGACAATGACAATTCTCCGCTAATATTTTGGTTTGATATTACAGTAAGTTATAAGCAGTTTTACGAAAAATAGTTACACTTCTACTACTTTTAAATATTTACAGAAACCTGATGCCGATTTTGAGGTGCCTCTAGGCCAACTGGGCATTTCAGGACACTACATAAACCATGATGTTGATAAGATTGGTGCTCAATTTGTCTCAGAATTTCCGCCGTACACTTTTGCTGTTGTGTGGCCAGCCTCTTATCAAAGATATATTTTCTAATAATGTAAATCTGTCATAAAAATGTAGTAACCGTCATTTAAGAACTTTGTGATCTTTAAAGTAAATTAAACTAACGCAAGCAAAATGTATAGTTGAAGTTTTTACTTTTTTGAGGTCCTAAGCCAGTGGTGGGCAAAACTCTTACATACAAATATTTTTTTGTGTGAGTAAGCAGCGTAGTAAGCAAACGTGCACGAAAGAGCATAAGCCGCAATCAAGCTAAAACTAGTGAGAGATTTCACATAGTTGGATCCAAGTACGAGATGTGTTCAAAAAGTATCGCGAATTTTGAATTTTCGCGGGCTACGTATATTCGAATTTCGATTTTTTTGTGGCGTGATGTTGGTACTCAGGTGTCTCACTTATGCCTACACATGCTCGTCCATTTTGAATGTTGACTTAATTGTTTACACGTGTTTTGCCCTGTCTGCGATTTTTACCTATTCAAAAAAATGGATCACAGAACCTGTATCAAATTTTATGTGAAAAACGAAATTAAGTGCGCGGATGCATTCCGAATGTTGACTGTGGCATACGGAGAAGCTACCTTGGAGCGAAGCAACGTTTATCGGTGGTACAAAATGTTCTCAAAAGGCCGAGAAGATGTGAACGACGAAGAGCGTGCCGGACGCCCGAACACTTCAACAACAGACGCAAAAATTGATGAAGTGAAGAAAATTGTATTTGCCAATCGTCGAATCACCGTTAGAGAATTTACTGAGGACCTAGACATATCGATTGGCTCGTGCCATTAGATTTTTATCAATGATTTGAGCATGAGACGGGTCGCCGCGAAATTCGTACCAAAATTGTTCAATTTCGACCAAAAACAGCATATCATGAACATTGCTAATGAGATGTTGGACTCTGTCCGCGACGACCCAAATTTGCTCCAGAGGGTCATAACTGGTGACGAATCGTGGGTTTATGGTTATGATGTGGAAACCAAAGCTCAATCATTTCAATGGAAGCTGCCGCACGAACCAAGACAAAAAAAAGCGAGCCAATTTCGGTCGAATGTGAAAGTTTTGCTTAAAGTTTTCTTCGATTGCAGGAGCGTGGAGCATCATCAGTTCTTGCCACAGGATTAAAACGGTCAATAAGGAATATTACCTGCAAGCTATGCGCAATTTGCGCGAAGCAATCCGGCAGAAACGCCCGGATTTGTGGAAGAACAAAAATTGGCCCTGCTCACACATCGTTGCTTGTGCGCGACTTTTTGGCCAAAAACAACGCACTAATGATGCCGCAGCCACCGAATACCCCAAATCTGGCCCCCTGTGACTTTTTCTTGTTCCCTTAACTGAAGAGGCCCATGAAAGGCCGACGCTACGCTACGTTTAACGAGATAAAGTCGGCATCGAAGGTGGAGCTGAACAAGATAAAAAAAAAAAGATTTTTTGAAGTGCTTCGAAGATTGGAAAAACCGTTGGCATAAGTGTATATCTCGTGGGCATTATTTTGAAGGGGACAAAATAGATATTCATAAATAAATAATTTTTGAAAAAACACAAAATTCGCGATACTTTTTGAACACACCTCGTACATACTTAATTGCACTTGTTGCATATTATTCTTAATTAGGCTCTTCGCTTTGAACTCACTCAAGCGGGATCTTTTGTCTGTTACGCTCTTTTTCTCTATTGTCAAAGTCGAGAGAGTACTATTTTAGTACTCTCTGGCAACTGCAGATGCTTTCGTTAGCCGAAAATCATTTCAAACTGATCACTCAACAAATTCGCACGTATTATCAATCGTCTCGGCTTTAATATTTAAAACAATTATATTTTGTAATTTAGGCAAAGATGGCACAAAATAGTACATTCCTCTAAAATTTAGAGCGTCTAAACAAATTGTATTCAAAACATCTAACATCCATATGGCCGCCAAAATCACGAAGACTTTAAGAGCTAGAAATAGCTAAAAAAATTTACCAAAAGATACGAAAAATTCGCACTCAGCTGGAGTTCTATGATTCATTCGCTAATCTTATCCCGTTGTTAATTGTGGGTCCGAACAAGCAATGGGCCAAAATTTGTTGTCAAATTTAAAATTTTCATTGATTGTACACAATAAAAATCGTATATAAAATATGACGATATCTAATAGCGTGATATTGTGGATGCTATGATATTGTGGGCCTGCCGACCGGTATATCAGTGTATCAATCTAAAATTTTATCAAATGGCGTTTACGATATCGCTTGGTTAGCTATTTAAGCAGTCCACTTTCTATTTTCTGAAGCAGTCTTGTGTTGGATATTGTGACGGAACATGAGCGACCAAAAACTCGTAAACATCTAAGACATAAATATTGAACTCATTATTATATATTATTGAATTTTATAGATAAAAGATGAGCCAGCTGAAGCTGTTGTGGAATATGTTAAAAACGTCGCCATAAAGCAGCGCCATGCCAAATTACCATGGCAATATGCACCTGGTTTTCTCATCTTTTGGGTATTGCTGTTTCTTGCAATTGTTGTGCCTCTTTTTTACCGTCTGCCCGCTGCACTTACTGTTGAGGATGCCTATAAGGATGAATTTATTGCAGAACGTGCTCAAAGGATACTCTACGACTATAACAATATAGGTCCCAAAGTAGTGGGAGACTGTGCTAATGAAAACGTAACAGTTGGTTTAGTGATGGATGAACTACAGAAAATTCAGGAAGATTTAAATGACGAACTATTCGACTTGACGATTGATCTACAACAAGCCTCGGGAGCTTATATCCTTTCAACCATGATCAATATGTATCAGGGTGTTCAAAACGTTGTTGCCCGACTAAGTCCAAAGAACTCAAACAGCAAAGAGTATCTATTAATCAATAGCCACTTTGATTCCGCGCCAAGCAGTCCGGGTGCCGGTGATGATGGACATATGGTTGTCACCATGCTAGAGGTGCTGCGTGTACTAGCTACGTCAACAAAAGCTTTTGAACATCCCATAGTTTTCCTGTTCAATGGAGCTGAAGAAACTGGACTACATGGCTCGCATGCATTTGTCACACAGCACGATTGGGCACAATACTGCAAGTAAAGTTTTGAAAAACCTATGGTATATCTTTTCAAGCCTAAACTGATTTATTATAGAGTCGTAATAAACTTGGATGCTGCCGGCAGTGGAGGTCGTGAAATAATGTTCCAGTCTGGGCCCAATCATGCTTGGTTAGCAAACGTAAGTCTGCCATAAATTTTAACTTCACAAAATATCTCTAACCCTTGATAATATATACGTTTAGTACTATGCAAAACTAGCTAAACATCCGCTGGCTACATCTATAGCTGAAGAACTCTTTGCTTCAGGTATTATTCCCTCGGATACTGACTTTAGAATATTCCGTGACTATGGCCAAATACCAGGTACAGTTAAGTTTTATGTATTAATTAATTATTTTATTTGAAGCCCTTGTCTAATACTTAGGACTTGACTTGGCACAGGTCATCAATGGTTATGTTTATCACACCAAGTACGATCACTACGATCAAATTCCACGCGCTTCTTTGCAAAATACCGGTGACAATTTACTCTCCTTGGTGCGAGGTTTTTCTAATGCCAGTGAATTGTACGATACAAAGGTAAGTTCTAGATATTTCCGTCAAAAAATTCTTATCAAACATAATTTTCTTAGGCACACGCTGTTGGACATGCCGTGTTTTTTGATTTTCTTGGTCTTTTTGTAGTCTGCTACTCGGAAGCAAACGGACAAACCCTAAACTATAGTACTGCTCTTCTTACCATCGTTTTTATATTTATTTCCTTATGGCGCATGTCAGCAGTCTCAGATATATCATTTTTCCACGTACTACGCCTCTTGATATTGGTGCAAATAATCCAGATCATTGGCTTTATTTTCGGTCTAGCTTTGCCTTTAGTGGTCGCATATGGTATGGATAGTTATGGGCTATCACTGACTTACTTTACCAGTTCTTGGCTTATATTTGGCTTGTACATAGCTCCATCACTGCTGGGTCTTAGTCTGCCCTTTACTGTATACAATCGTCTTTCCAGTGATGTAAGTAAAATATCTTAACCGTGACGATTACCGTGACTCTAATTCCACTTCTTTGAATTCCAGCAAAAGATTTCCTCTGCTTATCGTATTCAACTGGCGTTACATGGTCATTCTGTCATATTGGTTATCCTAGACATAGCACTGACACTCTATGGACTGCGTTCAGCTTATATTCTGACAATTGCTCTAGTATTTTACTTAGTTTCCTTAGCTCTGAACCTCCTAACCACGCTTCATGACCGTGGCTATGCTTGGACTGGCCTGCATACAGCAAGCCAAATTATACCATTCCTGTACTTGAGTTATCTGTTTTATACCATCCTTGTGCTGCTTATACCCATGATAGGTCGTTTTGGCAGCGCAACAAATCCCGATCTCATTATTTCTTTTTTGAGCGCATTGGGCACAATTTTGGCTCTAGGATTTTTGGTATGTCATATATATAATATTTCTACATCAACTTGAACATCTTAGGATCTCTACAGATACCATTAATAAATATGTTCCGACGACCCAGCCTAATGTTAATCACGCTCCTCTTTGTGACTGGTCTCAGCATTTATGCGGCTACTACAAATATTGGATTTCCCTATCGGCCTAAGACCAATGTAGAACGTTTGAGTATTATGGTGAGTCAACAATGTTAACCATATATCATTTTATAGCTGTGTTTTATCTCTTAGCATGTCCATCGAATCTTTTATGAGTACGATGGCAATGTAAGCAAAGATGAGTATGGCTATTACTTGGGTATAGCAGACAGACGTGGGATACAACCCTTCCAAAACACAGTGAACCTTACAGGCTTGTTGAGCATGGAATCCGACTGCGAAAAGTATATGATGTGCGGCATGCCATCTACCAGTTCTCAACTACAAGGAATGTGGTTGCCCCGTGATAAAGTCGTCGACTTTCCTAATTTACCTGAACTAGAGCTTATAAGCAAAACCGTAACCGGTACGACTGCACATTTTTTTTACAAACTTAAAGGGCCACAGCGCATGATAATCGTTATTCAGCCCTACGAAGATGTTTTGGTTAGCAATTGGTCATTCGGTGTTAATTATCTAGGACAGGCACCGCATAAAATTTACTTTACTTACGGCAATGACGATTCCCCGCTAGTGTTTTGGTTGGAAATCAAAGTAAGTCATTTGAACTTTAAGTAAAAATATTTTAAACTCACCAAAATTGAAATTTTTCAGAAAGCTGATGGCGACTTTAATGTTCCTTCATTCCAAATGGGCGTATCGGGGCAAGACTTTATGTATGATGGCGACGAGAGTGCTAATCATTTTGCATCCACATTTCCTCCTTATACTGCAGTTATTGTGACGCCAGCATCTTATCAGAGATTTATTTTTTAATTATGTATGCTGTATGTATACAATTAATTAACAGCTCATTTCTGATTTAAAAAATTATAACCATGTTAAGCAAAGTGTTATGCGTTCATTCCGTTGTCCATTTTCATTTAGTTGAAACATGTCGCCAAAGAGGTTAACGAGAAAAAGCTAAATTGTATGAAATCGATTTATTCAGTGTTTATAAACGCGCCTTCAGCTAGTGTTGTAAAGCAATACATTATGGCGCGATTTTTTATTTTCATATAAGCCGCGGCTCAAGCTGCTTGACCTCAAAACGCTGAACATGTGTGTTGAGAGGTGGACGAATCCATATAATAAAATGAAAATGGAATGCATTGACAATTATTGAGTAACGACGTCTAGGCCATCGAAGGGTTTTTATAAGAAATAAATGCAAAATGTTTAACAATGCAATCTATAGCAATTGTAGATATGATCCAATCAATGGTCTCATGACATGCATAGTCCGTGTTATAAAGGCCAAGCCTTAGGTGGGTGTTGGCGCCAGCTGCTTGAATTAATCCTGGCTTTCAGCAAATATGCAGCAATGCATGAGGCAATGCCACTGCTTTTCGACTGGTCTTATTGAGTCATTTAGTTCATACCAGTAATCTATTGGCCCTTCGACGCCTCTTTTCAATCTGTGGAACCTGATATAAACAGGACAGCTTCATCCATAGCCATTAGTTCTCAGCAAGTTTAACAAGACTTCAACTAAAAATTATAACTTATACATACATACATACATATGTATGTAAGTTCATTCTTGCAAAAGAATTTAATAAATAAACACTACGGTTTCAAAATGACATTTGATATATTGCGGTCTGCCCATGCTGCCGCCAATGTGATTACTCATTTAATATGATCTAAAATAAACATTTTTATAAACAAACATATTAAATGACCACCTGTGAACGCAAAACGAAGCACAGCTGACAAAGAAAATTGGTTTGGATGATTGCAAAAATCGATAACGATAAAATTTAAAAATTAAATCAAATATTACAGTTCAGATATTATAAATCAATTAATTATTAATGAAATCAATAATATATTATTATTTTCTTTAGTTATTTAATAGCATAAACACAACAACGCCCAAAAAGTGTGAAAAGAAAAAATTGAATAACAATCGACAGTCACAGCAAAATCTGATTGTTGTCGTTATCGATATATGCGCGAACGCAGACGACGCTTTAAAAGTTTTGCTCATAGCTACATTGTTTTTTCAGCCAGCATTGCTTATAAAAATATATGTATTATTTGAAATACAGGTATGTGATGTAATGAACATTAAAACCAAGGAGCATATTTAACTCCAGACTTGCAGATGCAACTTGCGTAGCGAGAATGTCATCCAAAATGAAATTGGCGGTGCAACTGGCCGACGAGCATCTGGACAAATTGACAAGTGATGTGCTTGAGATTCGTCTGCGCGCTTTAGAACAAGTGGAAACGCGTTTAATTCGTTGCTTGCAACATAACCAACCAATCGACTTTAAGCCAGTTTATATGCTCAAGCAACTAATACGCTGGTTTGGTTATAAACCGCCACAGGAGCCAGTTCGTGTGCTCGAACTAATGCTTGAACTCTTGCGCTCGGATTATGGAGATGTTATACTAAGAAAAATGATTTTTCAACGTCTGCATTTGGAGTTAGGAAAAGTGCGTAAAATACTGCGTCACTCGGAAGACAGGCGTACATTGGAATTGCTTAACGATGTTGAAGCTGTGCTTGTGGAGAAGTATAAAAAAAGAAGCACATCTGCAGCTAATTTTGTAATTACAGATTCAATAAGTATAGAGGATACCAGTAGCGAGCAAGACAACACAGTTGACACGCTAATGCCATTTTCCCTTAGTCAGGATGAGTACGAAGTGGCTTGGACGCGTACGTGTGCTGGCGATAAGAGCCGTTTGAAATCAATTGTGACTACATTAACAGTGCAACAACTGAATGAAGAAGATCTGCATGATAACCTCACGCAGTTGCAGATAATTATTTGCGATTATCCAGCCGAATGGTTATTGCAAGAACCTCATGTGTTTTTAAATCTACTTGATTTGCAAAAGCGTGCCGATGGTGATTTGGTGTCTATTAATCGTACCATACTTGCATTTTTATATCAATTGCAACGTCGCATTCAAGTTCGCCAAAATACGCTGAATTATGCTGCTTGTAATGATCCACCCACAGCTGCCAAGACGCAACTACGCGTTACCAGCGCTTTGGCAATGGTGCTTAGAAGCTGTTTAAAGCTCCTGGACCCTATTGTCTACGACTACAGCCCAAGAACTTGGCACCTGTTTGAGCTTATTGTCACAACAATTAAAACATACCAAAGTATCAGTATTGCAGTGCCAGATGCAGTGACATGCGAACTTGCGCAACTTGTAAAATTACTAATGGATAAATGTCATAATTGCGATTTGAACTCACTATCGCTTGCGGATCAACGTATTAATTCTCTTATAGTAAATGGACTGCTCCAAGACACTATTTTACTTAATTGCGCCTACAATGCGAAAGCAAATATGGAACTGTATGCTACCTTAGTAAGAATGCTTAAGATAGACATATCATATTTGATATGCGTGCCTGGTCGCGCAAAAAATCTCACCGATTTGTGCCGTGAGTTGTTCATCAATCCAAGCCATGAAGATGAAGAACTTGTTTGCCTCAAACACTCTTACAGTCTTGCTTTACAGCAGCTGCAGGCAGACACAAAATTGACGGCTGAAAAGGTTTTGCATGCGCATCACGAAATATGCTACGTCGTGGACCAACTTGGTAGTGAGAGTTTGGTACAGTTTCTGGTCAATTGTGTGACTGAGTGCAACCCACTTTACGCAAGTGATCCAGAATTGCGCGAGTGTGCAGAACATTTGCTAATGACACTTGCAGATATATCTGATGCAGTGCTACGCTCTAACTACTTTCGCATGCTGCTAAGACCAGTTGTGGATAACTTTCAGGCTTTGATGCATAAAACAAAGTACAGGACTGGCTGCAGTAATTTCGAATTGATACACCATAATATATTGGGCGTACCGATCAGCGCCAAAGTGCTGCGTAAAATTGTTTATATAAGCACTACAGACAGCGAGGAAATCGTTAAATCACGTTGCATTGACTTATTAACAATGATTCTGAAGCTGGATAAAGTGTTGACTGTTGATGATTTTCAGAGCACATGCAACATGCTAGAACCAATTATACCGCTTTTGGTTGCACGCGCTTCCAATGAACTAGAGTTGCATAAAGTACTTTTTCCGTTTCTAGATCCGGACAGTCATTACTTGCCACCGGCTGTTCAAATGCGTGGTAATGTTGGCTATCTGTACAATCCATCGCCTGACGTGCGCTCGGCTGCAATGGCTCGTGTTTACTACATAGCCACTTCTCAGAGCTGTTTTAAAGCAGTGAAACCAAGGACGGCGGCTGAACCAGATTTAAGTTTTTTAAACTCAGGTTTGCCCTTAGTGCTACCACAACGTGCCTATAATACCATATTTTCACAGAGCGCAGGGCCATTTACCGGACAACGTAGCTTGGACGCTCTGGTCAGGCTTTTAACAACGCCAGACATGAAGCCGCATATACGCAAATCAACGTTCGTCCAATTAAATACTATGCTGCAAAACTGGGAAGCAGCCATTGCATTTGCCGAATATAAAGTTTATAATGTCGTTCTCGAATTTCTATACAGTCATCTAACCGCCGAGAACCGCAATGATCCGCCAGATACGCTTATACCAGTTGTAAGCATTATTTTAAAGCAACTTTGTGCCGATGAAGCGTTTCGTTGGAAAATGTTTGAGACACCCGAGATTTATGTGTGTTTACTTAGCGTACTTTTTATGGCACGGAATATAAATAATGTGCGGGAGGATATCAGTATTTGCTTATTTTTAATGCTCTATTGTGATGTCATCAAAACCAGCGCATCGACTTTGACTTTTGATATAGATTTGGGCGATTCCTTTGTGCCAGTCAGTTGTGAAACGTGTCTTGACACGCCTATTACGCCAGTTGTTGAAGGCATTAATATGCAGCAAAATTCATTGCAGATGCTATTCGAGGGTGATGAAGTAATGGCTGAACGGCATTGGCGTATTTTCATAGCATATCGCATTTGTAGGAAACCGGAACTAATGTGTTTGGCCCAAATGGAAAATCTGGATATTAGAAAAACACTGAAAATAAAACCGATAGAAGAGAAATTGGTTGTGGCCTCACAGGCAGATCTTCAATTGAACCAGCATTTAAAAGATGCCTGCAACTCAAGCAGCCATGAAGCGCTTGGTAAGCACGTTAGCTGCATACAAAATATTCTCGTCCTTATGCGTTTCACAGTTGCACGCGCGTCTGCAGCGCAACTTTGGAAGTTGATGCATAAATATCTACGCATCACGCCAAACAATTTGGCCGACCTTAAGCTGTTTATGTCCTTGTTGGAGCTATGTCAAACTTGTATACGTCATGGCTTGATAGATGTTTATGATGGTCTAAACAAAGCTCTGGAAACAGATCCGCATCATAGTTTTCTGGCGCTTTTGCAAGATCGTGGACAACCCTTGGACAGATGCCAAAAAGTCTCAGACTGTCTGTTCGAGTTGTTGCAGTTAGCACAGCAACAAAGATACACCTGGCATAACAATCTTTTTGCACAATTGAGTGAAACGGTGAGCACCCATTTTAATTTGCGCCAACTACATCATGCGCGTTGCCTGCTAAAAGTGCTGCGAGGTCTGAGCGGACGCGATCTGGCGCTAAGTGATAGTCAAATATATGTAAGTTTATTATTTTTAATATGTTATGGGTTATGTTTTAATCTGCCATATGTCACTTCCAGCACTACTATCTTCATTACATTCAGCTTTCTTCTGATCTGCGCACATCTACACAGACTGGCGCCCAATGGCAACGCGATTGCTTGTATATCATGTGTCAGATGCACAATCATGCCCAAGGCCATCCGCCGGAAGCGGAAAAATTGGCATACAAATTGCTTAACTATTCGCTAAGACTTACTGGCCATTGCGATGAAGAAGTGCGTGTATTGGCATGGACTGTTACAGGCAACTGGATCTCAAGCGCAGGTACTGCAATGATTGCTATACTGCCGCGCCTTATGGACTTGCCAGGCGGCCTGCTAGCCTGCTGCCTTGTTACGCTAACTGATCAATTCGAAGTAATGCTGGTACGTGAAATGGCTGGGCGTGTGTTCCAACAACTTATGCCGCTGGTCGGAGTTAAAGAGTCTGGCAAATTGCTGCAAAATCATAAATTCCTGGATGAGGCCTATGCTGCGCTTGAAAACATACATCTGGATAAAACCTTGCTTGATGCCTTGCAGCGGCGAGATACTGTTAGAAAAAGTTCGTGCGAGATTATCAGTTGCTATGTAGGCATATGTGTACGTTTAATTAAGCTCTATCCTGCCTGGGCTTCAGTAGTCTGCCACCATGCATTGATGAGTCTACTTAGCGATACAGTCAAAATGGTGACGCCAGGAACCTGCAACCGTGTGTCGTATTTACAGCTTTGCGCGCAAATATTTGAGCTCTGGGTTTGCTGTTATCCGACGTGTTTTGAATATTTAAAAAGCACTGTTTGCCGCGATCCGGTTTTGCTTAAAAGCTTGATAAGTTTGCTTGCTGAAGTATTGGCAAAGGGAATGCTAGCCGAAATGCAAATATTGATAAAGGCTTTGATGATGTTCTGCAAGGCCCCAAGCGCTTATGAATATTTGTGCGAGCAATTTGATGAGCGTCCGGATGTGCTGTACGACTGTTTACGTGTAGGTCTGAGCCAAAAGTGGCACGATACGCCTATGCAACAAATGGCATTGTCTCTACTATCATTTCTACTCGTTAAAAGTCAAACAGTTAACGAGGAACATAATATTTTACTTTTATTAGAGAACTTTTATGATGTAGTAGAACCATCAAACGCCAATAACAACAGCGACAAGCAAAATAACAACTTGAAGGAGAATAAAAACGAGGTTACGGACAAAGCTCTAAAAACTCAAAAATCTACTCAAAAACCAAAAGCAAATGCTGGAAAAATAGAACCAGCCAACGCCGCCGAAATGTTGTACCTTTCATTGGATAGACTTTTCGATGAAAAATTTCGTCAAAAAATCTACGATTTTACCAAACAACCTCCGGAAATAAATGTACAAATTTGTGAAACCCTAGGAATGCTACTAAAACTCTCATCTGTGGCTGTTGCTTGTGCACGCGATCTAAAACTAATGGAACGTGTGTTGGGTTTGCTAAGCAACTTTTTAAACGACAGTAATGTCGGTAATGCCTGCACCTATGTACGTCGCGTTGGAGCACACAAATCTCGCGGCATACTGGACAATCTAGGCTTGATCTTTAGATTGCTGTTGGTCTGGCACAGCGCACATATCAGCTTTATTAACGACACACTGACTGCCGCCTATATGGTGCGTATTCTGGTGCAAATTTGGCCATGGCTCTCGCATTCGGTGCAACTGAAGCAAACAGTACTGCAACTAACTGCCTATCTTACGGATCACTCTTTGGAAATGTGCAAACAAACCTCGCAGATTCAATCAAGCAGCTCGCACTCCTTGCTGCAACTAATGTCACGTGTAGCTGATCATGAAACTACTAAAAAAGAGGCACCCAGCTCCCAAAATCAGCCGAATAAAATTATTGAATATTCTCTGCGCGTCATGATGAACTGCTGTGCCTGCAATGAAGGGCGCATTAGTTTAATGAAAATGCACGTAACTGATATGTTTGATACGATTTTGCCGGGCAGTGCCGGTGCAGAACCTAAAGTAAAGCCGAGCGTACTTTTTTCATGGCTAGAGTTTTGGGAGATATACACACGCTATGAAACCGGCGCTAAGGCTTGCCATTTTTCTGCTCTGCTAAATGTCATCAACCGATCTCCACCACTTTGCAAAAAGCGCATAATGTGCCTGCGCATTTTACGGAACATGTGTTTCCACAATCCTAATCGCACTCAGCTGGTTATGAATACAGATTTAATGGATTTGTGGCTGAAAATTGTCGCACGTCCAATGCTTTACAATGAATTAGCTGCCAACTATGGCGAGGAACAATTTGATTGTCTGCAGGAGCATCGTTTGGCCGTGCTTTGCCTATGGAAACTTTTTGGTAATGGCGCCAAGTACAAGGCCATGCTGCGCGGCACCAAATTGGCCAAGGAGTTGTCACGCTTATCACACAGTCTGGAGACTACACAGATTTCAAGTGCCGTAGAATTTTCCAAAGGTGGCGCACAAATCGAAACCTTGCGCAAGTTACTGGACAATTTATTTGCTAGTCTGAAGGAGTAACCAAAATGGGAGAGAGCACCAAACAAACTACAAAAGAAATAATACATTACATTTTAAATGAATACATAAGTTTAAGTTAACTTTTATATTATATAATTTTGGTGTTAAATTTAAATCATTTTTGTATCCAAAGGATTTTGTTTTAATAATATACATGTGTTATGCCTAAAATGTGTTAAACTTTTTATAAATAATCACGCCGCTGCATAATGTTAAAGGTAAGCACGTATGCTCTTTTGGGAATGACCATATTGTACTGATTGTATGCCTTTTTCTATTCACAGATGACTATCGTGGTTGGATGTAGCTGTTTGGAGCAAAACTGCCAAAAATAGTAACTGATTATAGACAGATATTATCAGTGCAAACTTTATTTATGCATTGATATAACGCATATTTAAATCAAGTTGCCCCCCTATTGTTGTTTATGATCAATCGCTTATCAAATCATAAAAATGAACCATTAACTCAAGTGCTAATGGATATTTAAGTTTTATAGCCCGCAATAAATTAATGATTGCGATAAGATAAACCCGGAAAATATGTTACATGTGTCTCATTGTGAATCGTTAAAAAGTTGTAGAATTGTTGCCACGCTAAAACGTAATGACTTATCTTAGTTGTTTACATTTAGTAACATCTTCTAAATATGTAAGTATAACTTATCTCTTATAAAAACATTATTAATTGAACTTATGTTTTAAAGGTGCTTCCCGCAAGGATGACTAATTGTTTGGATAACTTTCGTTGGGATCTTCCATGTCCATATCGCGATATTCTGCCATAAATCTTTTACAATTTAGATAAGCGCAAAGCTTGTGCGTATGCCATTGATTTGAAAAAATATTTATTTAATTGTTTTGTGTACAGGCGCAATTTCTTTGGCCTTTCTCAACGACAACAAGAGTTTTATCTTTATGGGCTACAAAGTACGAATCAGAGTCGATAATATCCCTGATTTTGGCATAGCGTAGCAGCGCTAAACAGCATAGAACAAGCCAGCGGCTTTTAGTTGCATTTTAGTAGGCAAAGCCAGAAGTACAATTTATCCAATACACGGCTGTGATATCAACTCTTTAAACTTAAAATGAAGGAAGCGGATTTAAAGGTATGTGTTTTTGTATTACATACAAGCACAGTTAAATCATTATATATTTTCTTCTTTTTTTCAACAGGACTCTGTAGAATCGTTCCACGCGCCACTTATTGATGTTTTAGAACAATCCAAACATCGACTTTCTAAGCTGCCTTGGTATTATGCGCCGCCATTTCTGCTTTTTTGGTTTGTGCTGCTGATTGCAGTTGTAATTCCACTTTTTAACCGTCTGCCGGATGCCATAAGCATAGCACAGGAAGCAGCTAATCCTGGCGAATTTGTAGCTGAACGCGCACAGCGTTTGTTGTATACCTTTGATCGCATTGGACCTAAGGTTGTGGGCAGCCAGGCCAATGAAAAGTTGACTGTGGAGTTTTTGCTTAATGAAGTGGAAAATGTGCGCGCACAAATGCGGCAGGATTTGTTTGAGCTGGAAGTGGATGTGCAGCAAGTGTCGGGTGCATATATGCATTGGGCTATGGTGAATATGTACCAAGGCGTGCAAAATGTAGTGGTCAAGCTGAGCACGCGTAGCTCCGCTAGTGAATCATATTTGTTGCTAAACAGTCATTTTGACTCCAAGCCAGGCAGTCCAGGTAGATAACGCGTTAAGCCAACCAAAATGAAGCGTAAAAATTCTTGCTCTTTTTTTTGTTAGGTGCCGGTGACGATGGCACTATGGTTGTGGTCATGTTGGAGGTGCTAAGACAAATGGCCATATCAGCTGTGCCTTTTGAACATCCATTAGTTTTTCTATTCAATGGTGCTGAAGAGAATCCTTTAGAGGCTTCCCATGGCTTTATAACGCAACACAAATGGGCCAAAAATTGCAAGTAAGCTGGGCAACCAAGTTCAAGTTATTTGTGCATAATTTAAATAAACTTATGTAACTTTAAAGAGCGCTACTTAATCTGGATGCAGCTGGTAGCAGTGGACGCGAATTACTTTTTCAGAGCGGTCCTAACCATCCGTGGCTCATGAACGTATGTTTAAGTATAATATACATTTTTTCACAAGTCACAATATTGTCAACATCAAAATTCAAAGTGCCGCCGTGCTTTAAAATATTTGACCATTTTTATGCCCTCCATAAAAGTCATTTATCGTTAGTTTTATCGTATGGCATAATCACCCAAAATATACAGCGCGTGTGCATTCTTGGAACAACCTTCAGTGAAGGTCTTGCTTTATTGAAATAATCGTTATATTGTTTTAGATGTACAAAAAATATGCCAAATATCCATTTGCAACGACCATGGCCGAGGAAATATTTCAGTCTGGTATATTGCCCTCCGATACGGATTTTCGCATTTTTCGTGATTACGGACAGCTGCCAGGTATGCTATGCGTGTGTTGTTTGCAAGCTTTGATATATATAAACTATAAATGTTTTTTACTATATAGGTCTTGATATGGCGCTCATAAACAACGGATATGTCTATCATACAGAGTTTGACAAATATGAGGCGGTACCACGCGCAACTTTTCAAAATGTTGGAGAAAATGTGCTTTCCCTTGTGCGTGGTTTTGCCAATGCCAGCGAAATGTACAATACAGCGGTATGTATCCAAATAATGTACATAAATCTCTATTAACCTCACTTATGTAATTCTCAATTTACATTCTAGGAGCACAGCGAAGGTCATTCCATTTTTTTTGATTTTCTGGGCCTATTTTTTGTCTATTACTCCCAAACAACGGGCGTTATTTTAAATTGCTCCGTTGCTGTTATAGGCTTAGTACTTGTGTGCCTTTCCCTGTGGCGCATGGCTCATGTTTCACAAATGCCACTATGTCAAATATCCTTCTGGTTTGGCATTATTTTGTTACTACATATTGTGGGCGCCCTACTTGCCTTGTTTTTGCCTTTGTTGTTGGCTTTACTATTCGATGCCGGAGATCGTACGTTAACCTATTTTACACACACATGGCTGATGATTGGTCTCTACATATGTCCGGCTATTATTGGGCTTACCTTGCCCACCACGATTTTCTACACTTTTAAGAAACATGTAAGTTTATTTAGGTAGCTGTTCGTAATAGTTAATTTTATATGCTTCCATACTCTGCAGGACAAATTAAGCCACGAGTACCATCTGCATATGAGTTTGCATGCTCATTCCGTTTTACTGGCCTTACTTGCTATTGGATTAAATATAGCTGGCTATCGCACACCCTATCTGTGCATGATATCCTCGCTTTTCTACTCCACTGCACTGCTTATCAATCTGGTCAGCACCCTGCATGAACGTTGTAAGTATTCGCTAAATATCTAGCCTACCAGATTATGTTCATAACAATTGCTTTTCTTTCCAGCTTATTACTGGGTGCTAGTTATGCAATTGTTCCAGCTGATGCCTTTCCTCTACTTCAGCTACGTCTTTTACACATTTTCCAATGTTTTTATACCAATGATGGGCAGAAATGGTTGCTCCATAAATCCTGATGTACTTGTTGCCGCACTCTGCGCAATTGGCACATTTTTTGCCTTTGGCTTTGTGGCTCCACTTATAAACATGTTCCGCTGGGCCAAGTCGATAACGGCTGCTTTAGCACTGCTTGTATTTATATTTTGTATGATAGCCGTTTCGGAAGTGGGATTTCCATATACAGCCAAGACCAATGTCATGCGTGTAAACTTTCTGGTAATTTAAATTATACAATCTCATACCTAACTTTATTTAAGCTTTAAATTATTGCAGCATGTGCGCCGCATTTTCTATGAGTATGATGGTAGCATCACCCTAAACGATTCGGGTTATTACTTTGACTATCAGGATCGTCGCATGAATTATCCACTTGAAGGCACCCAGGTGGATTTAGACGATTTGGTTGATGTAGCTGCCGATTGTGACAAATATTTGATGTGTGGCGTACCCTGTTTTAATCATCGTTGGTGCAAAGCACGTGCCACTAGCTCCTGGTTGCCGCGCGCCGAACCCATAACACTGCCAGGCACATCTTCTTTAGAACTGCTAAGCAAATCCATAGAGAATAACACTGCACGCTATGAATTCGAGCTAACTGGTCCGCCGCATATGAGCTTGTATATACAACCGTTGGAAGGAGTTAGCATAAAAAATTGGTCGTTTATACGAAATATGCTCGATGAGCCAGCAGAATATTCCGCACCATATCACATATTCTTTAGCTATGGCAAGGATAATACACCGCTGAAATTTTATATAGACTTTGTGGTAAGTAACTCAAAAATGAATCTGTTTTTTATTTTTACTAAAGACATGGCTTATTTTAGGAAACTAATGGAGACTTAAGCAAACCTCTCTTTGAGTTGGGAGTTTCGGTGCACTATGTTAGTGATGAACATGAGCGGGATGCAGCTGGTAAAAAGTTTATAGCAGATTTTCCGGATTTTGTGCATGTCATGGAATGGCCAACATTATATGAACGTTTTGTTTTTTAAACTAAGTTCTCTTGTACTTACTTAGTTATATAAGCTAGTATGTAATGTTATTATATAATAATACTTTAAACTCAACATAATTTGTTAGTTATTTTTAAAAATGTTATGGTTATTTAATTTAAATATAAATATATAATATATTTAATATAAAATAATTTGAAGCATTGAAAATAAACGACCGCTTAGAAAATGTAACAATTCTGCTAAGAATTTAAAAGGAAATGCAATTTTTTTCTAACAAACCTTGAAAACCTATTGATAAGGATTATTTAATTCTAAGCAAATTAAAAATTTGTTTAAAATATTAGAATATTCGAGATGTAACTGCATTGTTTTATACTAATTCGCGTTTGTGGAATTTCGTTGTGACTTTTTGTTTGTTGCTTAAAGACTTTATCATTCAAAAGATTTCAGTTACTCTTCTCAAAGAATTTTTATTCTCAAAAAACGGAATTTTCTTGAAATTATTTTTTTATATATTATAAGAACTTATGTATGAAACAATTTGAAGCGAATTCCCATAAGTTTAATTTCGAAAAATAAGATCTTACTGTTGCTAAAGTCAATATAGAAGCATAAAATTATGAGAAAAAGCTTATGAATGAATTTGAATGGAAAATATATTTGTTACCTGAGTCAAATAGCTAGAGGATCAATAAAGATTTACCTTGCTGGGGGCCAAAACTTGATAAGCAATTATTAGCGTTTATCTTGACTATGCGTGTAATTAATGACTTCTAAGAACTGATAAAAAATTCTGCAACTGCTCGTAATTGGGTGTATTTCCCCAAAGAAGTCCACAGAGGCTTATAATAAATTCATAAAATTATGGTGACTATGCAAATATTTTCCCTTTTTCTTTCTCGTGTTCGCTTCTGCGCTTTTTTGCAGAAATGTTTGCTTTTTTGGCTCGATTTGACCGACCAATTTTTGTCAAAAATATTTGCATATCTTTTACAAAGTATTTAAGCATCTTTTCCACAAAAGTGTCCCAAGAGAACCTTCCAAAAATCATAAAAAATATCTTTGCTAGCGACTTTTCTTAATGTGTTTTGTACTTCGTCCTCTCTTATATGCCAATTTTCCAGGACAAACTGTTAGCTTAATAAAAGAACCTAAGCTCATATTGGAAACTTCGGAGGTTATTTGATTCTGTTGTCAAGCAACAGATTCGAACAGAAATTCTTTCATTGTTGCCGCTTGTGAAATGTCCGTTTTTTTTACTCAGACCATCTGGTAACCCTACATATCTTCTTATACATATATAAAATTCTCGTGTCACAATGTTAGTTAACATACTCCTCCGAAACGGCTGGACTGACTCTCATGAAATTTTGTGAGCCTATTGGGTAGGTCTGAGAATCGACCAAAATCTATTTTTTATGCCCCTAAGTGATAAGAGTTGACACCCCTAACATTTTTTTTTTAATTTTTGGAAAATTGTGTACATTGTCAGATTAACTAATATTTTTTAGTTAATTGTTTTTGTCATATATAAAAGAAACTTATGTTTTACGAGTTACGGGTGTGTTCATGAACGCGTCGATGAATTTCAAATCTAATTTTTGCGTGTGTTAGAGGTTGTCAATACGGAGGTTTTTTTTTTTGAAGAAATGCAATGAATTGAATTAATTTTCAATCTAATCGTACTGCCCAGGAACGTGCAGATCGCAATGAACATAAAATAATTCGATCAAGACAGACCCGTAAAGCGCGACATTCGACTAATAATGTTGCAAGTTTGAATCGACCTGCAAGCTAATCTAAAAATCTTATATTTTTCCAGATAAGCTAGCTAGAGAAACTTACGATGTTTATTCACTTTAAGAGTATTCAAAAAGTTTGGATAGGACAACGTCTGCCGGGCCCACTCGGACTATATAAATACATTTATCAGAAACGATCTTTTTAAGACCACACATTGTGGCAGTGCTTTTTCGTACTCTGGTCTAGGGTCCATTGATCCAAAACTTGACGTTTCCTATTGCTACTCTTTTATGACTTGCTTGTGCCGAAATCATTGAAGTTAAAGCTTTATATAATATAAAATTTTGTGTTATGCAATAAATTTTATATGCTATTCGTTGTACATAATATTGTGATAAAAATGATTATGAGAAGATAAAAAAATCAAAACTGATAAAATGCACGCTCCAGCACGCTACAAAGAGGCTTAAAATTAAGACTTTGGAGAGAAGTTTGTTTAGTTTGGTGGCATTATTTGTTGAAAGCAGCTGCAAAATGGAACAAGATGATAAGGATAAGAATGTAAGAAATTAGCAAACATATTAAGAAACACTCTAACAAAAGTGTGCCTATTTTTTTAAGGGTCTGCACTCAAATGGACAGGAGCAGGATATACAGATTTCCAACATAGTAATCGATATGCATACCAAAGAACCAACTCATAATCGTTTTCAGTGGTATTATGCACCTGCATTTCTGCTCTTCTTCTTTGCGCTCTTCTCCGCTGTGGTGGTGCCGCTCTTTCAGGCTTTGCCCACAGCTGTCACCATAGCAGAGGAGGCCAGCAAAAGTGGACAGTTTGTGGCAGAGCGTGCACAGCGCGTTTTGCTAGAGTTGGATCGTATGGGTGAAAAAATAGTGGGTGACGAAATGAACGAGAAAATCATGGTGGAATTTCTGCTCAACAAGATAGCCGAAGTGAAGCAAGCAATGCGAGATGATCTCTACGAGCTGGAAGTGGATGTGCAGCAGGCTTCGGGCGCTTATTTGCACTGGGAAATGATCAACATGTATCAGGACGTGCAGAATGTGATTGTCAAGATAAGCACTAAGAGTTCCAATAGCACAAACTATTTGCTTATAAACAGTCACTACGATTCCAAACCAGGCAGCGTGGGTAAGCAGCGCAATTTGCTTTTAATTTACTGAAATTACAATAAGATCTCTTGGCTTAAAGGCACTGCGGATGCAGGACATATGGTGGTGACTATGCTGGAGACGCTGCGTCAGTTGGCTATATCGGAACAAACCTTTTTGCATCCTGTAGTATTTTTATTCAATGGCGCCGAGGAGCAACCGCTGCAAGGTTCACATGCTTTTATATCGCAACATAAATGGTCTGCAAATTGCAGGTTAGTCTAGTTTTAAGTTTAAATTTAATGTCCTGTATTTGCTGCTAACTTTTTTGCCATATAGAGCGCTCTTTAATTTGGATTCTTGTGGTGCTGGTGGACGTGAAATTCTATTTCAAGGTGGTCCGGAACACTCTTGGCTTATGAGCGTAAGTTTTATGGCTACCCATAAAACCTTATTATTTTATGGGTTTGCAACAAATTTTATCTAATCAGTATCAATTAAGCAGTTAAAATAAGTTTGAGCTTTTTATACATTGATTTTATATATAATTTTTATTACTTAGCATTATAAACAAAGCGCTAAACATCCCTTTGCGGCGACCATGGCGGAGGAAGTTTTTCAAGCTGGCATTATACCCTCGGATACAGATTTTCGCATTTTTCGTGATTTTGGACCAGTACCAGGTAAAGCATAAGTTATATTGACTCGACAATATTTTAAAAGCAAATCTTTTTTATAGGTCTGGATATGGCAGGCGTCTATAATGGCTATGTATATCATACAAAGTACGATCGCTATAATGTAATACCAAGAGATTCGCTGCAAAATACTGGCGATAATCTGCTCTCTCTGGTGCGCAGAGTTGCCAATGCAGAGGAAATGTATGATACTGATGTAGGTGAAGACACACTTTTTGACACTTTGAAAGGAGATCATTCATAAATTACGTGGCGCTGATTTTTCGTCAAAATAGACCAGAAGATTTTCCATATGATTTTTGTGTCACTTGACGCTTCGTCAGAGCCCTCTCCCCCTAGGAGATTCAAGTAGTTGTTGCATGATCCCAATTTTTTTGGATAATTTTTTAATTTAACCAATTCCATCTTCTTTTTTTCAGGCACACGCGGAAGGACACTCTGTATTTTTTGATTTTCTAGGACTCTTTTTTGTCTACTATACGGAAAGTACTGCCATCATTCTTAACTGCTGCTTTGCTGTGCTGGGTCTGCTACTAGTCTGTGCTTCCTTATGGCGTATGGCCAAAGTATCTGAGGTTACGATTGGCACCGTAGCGGGCATCTTTGGCATTATGTTTCTGCTGGAACTGCTCAGTTTTTTGCTCGCTCTGGGTTTACCTTTACTTATGGCTGTGCTGTACGATGCCGGAGATCGCACTCTGACCTATTTTAGCAACATCTGGCTGGTGCTGGGCTTATATGTTATACCAACTATAATTGGCTTGACTTTGCCTTTTACGCTTTACCTAACGCTGAGATCAAATGTAAGTCCCAAATAACGTGGCCTGTTTAGAGGCAGGGGGGTCTTGAAAATACCATGCTTGATCACACAACCGGGAGAAGAGTGTCTACGTTTGTGTCACGTAGTCAGTAAATTGGGAGTCCAGAAACATTGAAACTTTTTTTTATATTGTTATTATTATTGGTTCCTAAAGCAATTCTTCATTACAGGACAAAATTTCACATGCTTATCTGCTACAAATGGCGCCACATTCTCACTGTGTGCTGCTCTCAATACTGATTCTTATACTGACCATAGCAGGTCTACGCAGTGTTTATCTTTGCATGATCTCCGTGTTCTTCCATGTGGCAACGCTGCTAATTAATCTGCTCAGCAGATTACAAGATCGAGGTAAGTCCAAGCGAATCATCTTACTGTCTTTGATGCTCATGCCTTGCTTACTTACAGCTTACTACTGGGCGCTGGTGCTAAATCTTTGTCAGATTATGCCTTTTCTTTACTTTAGCTATTTATTTTACTCCTTTGTGGAAATATGTGTACCTATGATGGGTCGTAAAGGTATTGATGTGAATCCTGATTTGCTCATAGCAGGACTGTGTGCGCTAGGCACCATACTGGCCATGGGCTTTGTCGTAAGTGCCTTTAACTTTGTATACTTCGATTTAACTAACCTAACTTTCATACTAGGCGCCTCTTATCAATATGTTCCGGCGTCCCAAATGCATTATAGGCGGCCTAGTGCTCGCAACCTTTATATTTTGCATGATCTCTGTTTCCGAAGTTGGATTTCCCTATAGAAATAAAACAAGTGTTATGCGTGTGCATCTGCTGGTGAGCATATAACTCCCAACTAACTACCAAACCCTTATAACAAATTCACTTTACAGCAAGTAAACCGCAGATTCTACGAATACGACGGCTCGCTGAGTCTACAAGACTCCGGCTACTACTTTGATTTTCAGGATAGACGTCTAGAGCAGCCGCTGCGTGAGGATGTCAACTTTACGGGTTTAGTTAATGTGGGCAGCCAGTGCAATACACAGATGATGTGTGGCATACCTTGTTTTAATCATCGCTGGTGCAAGGCGCGCTATGAAGCTTATTGGCTGCCACGTGCAGACCTCGTCGAGATGCCGGGCAGTTCTGAATTGGAACTCTTAAATAAAACTGTGTACACAGATGGACATACTGTGCGTTATTATTTCAAATTAAAGGGACCCGCCCGCATGAGCCTTTTTGTACAACCCTTGGACGGTGTAAAAATGTTGGATTGGTCTTTCTTACATGGCATGCTGGATCAGCCCTTTGAATTTAAGCCACCTTATCATATATTCTTTGCCTACGGCATTAATGATGCACCCATTGAATTTTTCTTTGAACTAATTGTGCGTAATTCTGCCAAGTGTTTACTTAACAATAATATTAAAAAAATAATATACATACTTTTAATTTACAGAAAGATGATGGCAATTTTAATGCGCCCGTTTTTGAGCTGGGCATATCTGGTCATTATCTTAGTGCACGACACAAACGCGATGACGTCAGCGTGAGTTTTATGGCAGAATTTCCAGATTATGTGCATATCATGGAATGGCCAGCCTCCTATGATCGTTATGTGTACTAAAATAATAAACAATACAAAAGAAATTAATATAGTTAAATGTATAATTTTTTAATAAATTTTTTTTATAAATATTTGTTTGGTTGTTGTTATTCGAGCTTTTGAAGGTATCGTAATGGCAATCAAATGTGTTTTAGTGTTCTTAAGTATTATACCGGATTTTATTGGAAGCTATTGTTTTTGGGCCTATGTTCCCATTTTTAACAGGATTTTTACGTTAAATCACGCAGATACCGGCATGGATTTAAAAAAGTTAGACAATTCAATAATTCTAGCTGTGTGGGCGGGATCAAAAGCATTAGCCATCTCAACTTAACCTAAAGTATTCTAAAATTAAAGTAGCTTAATGCGTACCTAAATTTTTAACGTTTGGTGCTTTCATAGCAACTGCTACCTTCAAAATTAGGTCACATAGCTTCCAAAGCTTTCTTAACTGTAGGGCAGCCAATGCATTTCCTAACCATTTTGGTAACTAAATATTTAAACTGCAACACCAGCTAAACAAAAAACTATTTTAAAGCAGTCAAAAAAAAAATATAAGAAAACAATTGTGTAAACATAACTGTTGTATTAGCTGTAGCCGGAACTTTATTTCGTTGAAAAATTGTGCTTCTATAAAAAGAGCAGCACGTGCCCAATTAAAGGCACACATCGTCTTCAGCTGCAGTTCCAAGCGCAACTCATTTTGAAACTTATACAATGAATTTCTTCAGCGTACTTGTGTTCGCCGTCTGTCTGGCTGCAGCTTCTGCCCAAACGGGAACAGGAACAGGAACAGCAACAGGAACAGCATCTCCAACAGCTACAGCATCTCCAACAGCTACAGCATCTCCTACAGCTACGGCATCACCCACACCAACCTCCACGCCAACAACTGTAACTCCGCCCTCAACTTCCACCTATACCTACACAACACCTACCACTGCCGTGACGACTACCACCACCAGACCCTTCAAACAGCAGTTCCTTTCGCTGTTGTTCAACAAGGGCAACCGAGGTTAAAAGAAATGCTGCCCCACAAATGTTACAACAATTCAATGTGTTATTGTTTCGTTAAAATGTGAAAATATTAAATAAATTCATTAGTTAAAAAACAAGTTTTGGGATTAAATTATAGCGTATATCTCTCAGTGTAATGTCATAAAAAATATGGGTCTAGTGACATTTTCGGCTGTGTAAATATGACCCAAGATTGGGGCGGCATTCGTTAACGCCTATTGCCAACGAAGAGCATTAAAACTCATACCTCAAGCAGCATGCAGCAAAGGTCAGCAGCAGAGGCACTTTGCAGTATTCAGACATGATCATGGTCAGGTAGTTGAGCCTCCATTGTGGCTGCTTCAGGTATGATTACCAATAACAATAATAATAACTAGAGGGTCTTTCAATTTCAACGTTGAAACATAGTTGAAAGCTACGGTTGGTCAAACGAGTTGGGTTTTTGCGACTTTCATAGGTCAATAAGCACATCCCGGCTCTTATTTGAAGTCTATTGGTGTAAGAATGATAAGGCAGAGGGCCTCCCAAAGTTATCACCAATATAATCTGAAGAACAAAAGAAGCAGGTCAATATATCTATATATTGCATTTGGACTCCTTATGTGACCATCCGTATCGATTAATTTTACGTTCTTTTTCCACCGCGTCCAAAGTTGTATATATTTATACTTGATGGTTTAAACTACCAAGTATTTGGAAACATCCATATTAAGACGAGCAATAAAGTAAAATGCCTTGGAATTTGATAAACGCAGCCAGTTTCGCTATCGGCACATAATTCACTCTACCCAGATTCTTAAAGAATGGTTTACCCAGAAAATTGGTTCGTCTTCTTAGAAGCGCCGGGCAGTTCCATAGCATGTGTTCGTTGCTTTCTGTCGGCTCCTCGTCTCCGCAGCTAATGCAGAAGTCGTGACGGGGAACGTTGAGCCTCTCATTGAATATTGCAAAGGTGCACTGCCCTATTTCAACTTCTATCACCATTCTTGTCCTGTTTTTATGGAAGCGCAGGAGTTCAGATGTTTGATTTGGATTATACCTTGGCCAGAGTGCTCGGAGATGCGAGAATCGGACATGTTCCGAAAATACACATTTGGAGCTATCGCATGGGGAGATTAGGTAGACGTTACTTCGGTACCACATGACTTCAAGAAAGTACAGAAACCAGTCCAGTCCTGGTCGGAGCTTAGAATAAGAGTAAAGAGTAGAGTAAAGTGTAACCCACTTTAATATCTGTGTGGCGACCTTCATTTTTTTAAGTGGGCCTTCTCCAGCTAGTATGTACCGAGCGAGGTATTTCATTTTCCTCTTTTCTCTATCCGCCAATTTGAGGACTCACCGTCTAGGGATAACAAGCTCCCCCAAGAGATGACTATTATGAGTAGCAAAAGAAAATGGCCCATTTTTAGTGGAGATATTTTCTATGCACCTGATTGGAATTTGCAGGACCAAGAAATCGACTTTCAGAATCTCTGGAAGCACGCGTCAGCATATATCAAGCAGAAGTAAGTGCGATGGGAAAGTGTGTGGTTATTAACCTATTTAAGAATTATAAAGACACAGAAATTGGTACTTTGTCAGACCGTGGTAAGAACACTGAAACTAAACCATCTGGGAAATGGAATATCGCTTCCCTTCGATTAATCTCAGAACAACATTTCTTTAAACGAAGTATGTATAGTCGTGCGAAATACTTTAATAGTGCCTGAACCTTTTTATGGAGAGAAGCAGAGATCCAGACGAGACTCGTAGTGCACACAAATGAATGGTTTACAATATTCCAAGAGCTCCTTGTCTCCAATGATGTGAATAGGCTCAATAATCGCCCACTCAAGAATTCCCTTAGCATACTGCAGACTTATCACCTGTAAGTTCGGTGAAATTAGGGTGAAATCCTCTCAACACGTACTTACGGAGTGTGGAGCTCTTGTCAGTAGATTGGTCCCTCTTCGGTGATTACAATATCCCAGAGAAATAAATTTAACTCTGAAACAGAGAGCACAATAGATCCTAAGGGTCGCAGGGCAGTTGTTCCGTCACAATTATTTTTATTAATCCTCAGCAATATGAAGAGAGTCTGTGCTGGAATGCTGGAACTTAATACGTGCTGCCCTAATACTATAGGCGTTGTTAAGGATTCCAGATCAAGTTGAGGATCTAAGCTTATATTTTCCGAACACACAGTACAGACGTACTTTATGCAAGACCCTGTATAACAATTTTACTATGTGGCCGCCTGTCAGAATGCCAGTAAAGTTAAATGTCTTGTATCTCAGCTGACAAATTGATTTGAAATATAATGCAGTACATTAAGTAAATTTTGCACAACATTCAGAATTATGATTGGTTCAATACAAGTTTACAACATGTAGCACGATCGTTTAATTGCTCGTGCCACAATCAACACACTACTGAAAAAAATCCAACAACAAATTGCTTATGTAGGTGGCTTTGGTTTTTAAGAAGATTCAATCGATGGCCAGGCTTCTGAATGGCAGGCGTATTCCAACTGGTACTCCCAACTGGCCATGTTTTGGTAGTAAGTTATTGTTGGCTTGTCCATGTATTTGTTAGTATCTGTGTGTGTTTCTGTGGTGGTCTGTAAAGTTCAAGCCACTTGCCACTTCTTCAACTTTAGTATAAATATGCAAACATTTTGCAGTTTAAGCCACAGTTACCAGAAAGACGCGCTAACAGCAGCCCGCCCAAAAGGGATACTAACTAGGAAATATCACAAGGAATATGCAATATTTAGTAAGTTTAGATGTGAAGTTTCCAGTGCGTTTAATAATCATGTGGCATGTATTTAAAAGCTGCTTGCTGCCATCGCATTACTGCTGTGTCTGGTGCAGGCGCGGCCACAACAAGGACAGGAACAAATACCGATAATACGACAGGAGCAGGAAGTTAACTTTGATGGAACCTACAAGTATCTTTACGAAACCGGCAATGGTATTAATGTGGAGGAGCAGGGATATCTACAGAACGAAGGACAGGTGAGTTAGCTGGCCGTCATAAATCTTAGCTGCTAGATTGAGTAGCAAAATCTAAAAATCAAATTTTTTCTGAGGGGTCAACATTTATGACCGAGTAGTAAAATCAGCAACTTAAAGCAACCGGATAAGACCACTAAACGTGTTCATTATAACCTGCCCAGCAACAGCCACTTGGCATTTTGGTGGCAAATCAGGCAATTATTGGCGCTGTAGCACGAACTTGCCCCGCGGCTGTTAATTGGCTGTGCTTTGCAACAAAATGAATTCCAATTTGTTAAAAATTTGTAATCATTTGCAACTATTTACACTTTTTCATTAAAGGTCGCACAGGGCTACTTCTCCTATACCTCACCAGAAGGCATACCCATACGTTTAACCTATTTGGCCGATGAAAATGGTTTTCAGCCACAGGGCGATCATTTGCCCACCCCGCCACCCATTCCACCTGCAATACAAAAGGCATTGGATTATCTGGCCACAGCTCCACCACCACGAGATGAACCACAAGGTGGATTTAACCGCAGAGCGGGTTAGTTGTCTTAAGCTGAGAATGTGAGTCATCTTCAACAACGATAACAACTGCAGCGAGTCTTTCTTCTTCAGCAGACGGTGCTACTAACTATCTATGCCTATTTAAAAAAAACTTCTTCAAATAAATAAATTCTGCAACTCTTATACCTAAAACAAGGAAAAGTTTAACATTATTTATGAGATATCTAGTATATGCATTTACTAAGTGGTATGGTAAGTATCTTTCGTCGTTGGGTTCAATAGGTAACTCTTGGTATGATAACCAGAAAAAAAGAAACAAATTTAAATTTAAAAGATATTTTTCATTACGAGGTGTGCTCAAAAAAAAAATTCGCGATATTTTGTGTTTTTTAAAAAATTATTTATTTATTCATGAATATCTATTTTGTCCCCTTCAAAGCAATCCTCATGAGATATTATACACTTGTGCCAACGGGTTTTCCAATCTTCGAAGCACATAAAAAAATCATTTTTTTTGTATCTTGTTCCGCTCGATGCCGTTTTTACCTTGTCAATCGTGGCATAGCGTCGTCCTTTCAAGGGAAAGTTTAAGGAACAAGAAAAAGTCACAGGTGGCCAGATCTGGGGAATACGGTGGCTGCGGCATCATTAGTGTGTTGTTTTTGACCAAAAAGTCGCGCACAAGCAACGATGTGTGAGCAGGGGAGTTATCGTGTTGCAAAAGCCAATTTTTGTTCTTCCACAAATCCGGGCATTTCTGGTGGATTGCTTAGCGTAAATTGCGCAAAACTTGCAGGTAGTACTCCTTATTGACCGTTCTACCCTGTGGCAAGAACTCATGATGCACCACGCCCCTGCAATCGAAGGAAACTGTAAGCAAAACTTTCACATTCGACCGAACTTGGCGCGCTTTTTTCGGTCTTGGTTCGTGCGACAGCTTCCATTGAGATGATTGAGCTTTGATTTCCACGTCATAACCATAAGCCCACGATAAGTCAGCAGTTATGACCCTCTGGAATAAATTTGGGTCGTCGCCGACAGAGTCCAACATATCATTAATAATGTTCATGTGATGCTGTTTTTGGTCGAAATTTATAAATTTTGGTACGAATTTCGCGGCGACCCGTCTCATGACCAAATCATTGATAAAAATTTAATGGCACGAGCCAATCGATATGTCTAGGTCCTCAGCAACTTCTCTAACTGTGATTCGACGATTGGCCAATACCATTTTCTTCACTTCATCAATTTTTTCGTCTGTTGTTGAAGTGCTTGGGCGTCCGGCACGCTCTTCGTCGATTACATATTCACGACCTTCTGAGAACATTTTGTACCACCAATAAACGTTGCTTCGGTCCAAGGTAGCTTCTCACTATGCCACAGTCAACATTCGGAATTCATCCGCGCACTTAATTTTTTGTTTGTTTTTCACACAAAATTTGATTCAGGTTCTTTGATCCATTTTTTGAATAGGTAAAAATCGAAAGCTAGCCAAAACACGTGCACGCAAAGCAGCTGTCAACAATTAAGTGAACATTCAAAATGGCCGAGCTTGTCGGCATAAGTGAGAGACTTGAGTACCAACATAACGTCACAAAAAAATCGAAATTCGAATATACGTAGCCCGCGAAAATTCAAAATTCGCGATACTTTTTGAACACACTTTGTATATGATTTCCTTTATTTTTTATTGGAGCATATGGCGTCTTAAGTTGCCATCTTCCATCGATCTCGATTTTGGGCTATATTTCTTAATTCGTTCCATCTTAATCCCAGAGATTAAATTTCAGCTTCCGTCCATCTTCTTCAGGTGGTACATGGTGTTCCAACTCTGCACCTTGTTGGCTGAAAGGGATTTCAGCGCATTGGTTGCTTTGCTACGTTGCTGTCGTGTTTGTGGAGGGTGTGGCTGATATACTTCCACTTTCTTTTTCTCATTTTATGGACCTCAATAAGACCAGCGATTGGCAAATAAGAGCTCTTTTTAAAGGATGTTTAACAAGACATTTCCAAGAAACGCCATTAACTAAAAAGATAACCCCTAAAATCCTCATAGCATTTTTAATCGATTTATAGCTTACAATAATGTTTTTAAATGATTTTGGGATCAAAAAACGGCAGAGTCTTGATTGAATCCAAGTATGAGGTCCAAGGAACCCCATCAACTTAGGTTTCCGAGATAATCTCTAAAATCCTCATAACATTTTTTATCGACTCATAGCTTAGAACGATGTTTTTTAAATAATAAATGGTATCGTTTTATCCAAATCCAAGGCAACGTCAGAATCTAGAGATAACCTCCAAAATACCTTTACTTTGAAGGAGTTTCTTAGACTTCGCGACCCCATAAATTTCTAGTAAGCCTTCGAACTTAAAAATCACCTGTCGGATAATGTTCTTTATATTTTTCGCGTTGCTGTATTCGAATCTGATGTCATGTTTTTCAGAAAGCTTCCAAAGTAGCTCGTTTCATGCGATTTTTCAAGATTATTTCAGAAAGTGTTTGTGTTGTGGTTTTTGGAACTCGCATTCAGATTTCTGAATATGAAAATGATCACTAAAAAACACACCTTTTATTTTTTTATATTGCATTAAACTGCATTATTAGTTTTTAAAAATCGGTGGGAGTAGTTTCCAGTGCCTTATGCAGCTAGATCCTTCGATATTGTTTTGGGGCGGGCTTTGGGAAACAAGATAAAAGTAAGCTAATTGAAAAAAGCCAAAAGATTTTGAACCGTCTTATTATACTTTACAAAGAGTGTATTTTGGGTATATCTTGATCTTGATGAAGATCGCAATGAACGTGAAAGAATTCGGTTAAGGCAGACCCGTGAAGTGCGACATTCGACTAATAATGGTGCAAGTTTGAATCGAGCTGCAAACTAATCTATAAATCTTATAGTTTTCCAGATAAGATAACTAAAGAAACTTACGATCTTTATCTACTTTAAGAGTATTCAAAAAGTTTGGGCAGGACAACCTCTGCCGTGCTCACTAGTTTTGTATAACATGGGCAACGGCATGAAGAATTTTTGAAAAGCATTTAAAGAGCTTCTATGTTTTCTATATTACTACAATTAATATACCCGTCTAGTATATCACTAGCTTGTATATCAGCAGTTGAAGTAATGCTTATCTACTGCTTTACTAAAATCGAATTAAAAAATATACCATAATGCCCGTTGATTAATGAATAAACTATATCGTAAACTAAATGCTACTTAAGTTCATTTATTATTAATTTATACGGCATGCGGCCAGAACCCTGCTTGCTTCTATTACTCATCCCCAACCTACTCAGAATAATAACGAAAAAATTTGTGTATATTATGGTAAAATGTACGGGATTTGGCCGCACTGCTTGATTTAGCTTGGTTACAATGACTCTCAAACTGTGGGTTGCGAGCTTTTCAAGCAGTTTTTTTACTTGCAGTAAAAGTCTTGAAAGAACAGATTCTGCTTAGCTTTTATTTTTAACACTTGTTTTTATAAATCGAACACTTAAAGCTTTTGTATATTTTTAACCCCCGACGCAAAAAGAGGGGTGTTATAAGTTTGACGTGTCTGTTTGTCTGTTTGTCTGTCTGTCTATGGCATCGTAGCTCCCGAACGCTTGCAGTGATTTCAATTTAGTTTTTTTTGTATTAAAGGTGACTTATGTGCGAGTGTTGTTAGACATGTTTGGTGAAAATCGGTTGAGCCGTTTAAAAGTTGTGGGGAGTAAAAGTGGGGAGAAAAACATCAACTTTGTCCGATTGGCTTAAAATTTGGTCCTATTGTAGCTGACGACGTCACTGATTCGAATCTGTGGTTATTTTTGCTCTATCTCTTCACGTTTAGAAGTAATGGCCATTTGAAGTTAAAAACATAAACTTTGTCCGATTGGCTTAAAATTTGGTCCTATTAAAGCTGACGACGCCACTGATTCGAATCTGAGGTTATTTTTTCTCTATCTCTTTGCGTTTTTGCTCTATCTCTTCGCGTTTAGAAGTTATGGCCATTTGAAGTTAAAAACATAAACTTTGTCCGATTGGCTTAAAATTTGGTCCTATTGAAGCTGACGACGCCACTGATTCTAATCTGAGGTTATTTTTGCTCTATCTCTTCGCGTTTAGAAGTTATGGCCATTTGAAGTTAAAAACATAAACTTTGTCCGATTGGCTTAAAATTTGGTCCTATTGAAGCTGACGACGCCACTGATTCGAATCTGAGGTTATTTTTTCTCTATCTCTTCGCGTTTAGAAGTTATGGCTATTTGAAGTTAAAAACATAAACTTTGTCCGATTGGCTTAAAATTTGGTCCTATTGAAGCTGACGACGCCACTTATTCGAATCTGAGGTTATTTTTGCTCTATCTCTTCGCGTTTTTGCTCTATCTCTTCGCGTTTAGAAGCTATGGCCATTTGAAGTTAAAAACATAAACTTTGTCCGATTGGCTTAAAATTTCATCCTATTGAAGCTGACGACGCCACTGATTCGAATCTGAGGTTATTTTTGCTCTTAGAAGTAATGGCCATTTGAAGTTAAAAACATAAACTTTGTCCGATTGGCTTAAAATTTGTCTGTCTGACTGTCTGTCTGTCTGTGGCATCGTAACTCCCGAACGCATGCAGTGATTTCAATTTATTTTTTTTTTTGTATTAAAGGTGACTTATGTGCGAGTGTTCCTAGACATGATGAAAATCGGTCGAGCCGTTTAAAAGTTGTGGGGAGTGAAAGTGGGGAGAATGCGTAAAAAAAAAGCAAACGAGCTTGACCTTAAATGTAATCTATACCTTAACAAGAATCTAAATTATAGTAAGTATATTATAATATACTAAAGTCTAACTTAACCTAACCTACCTATAAAAAGTATGAAATAAAAAATTAAATTAAAAATTTAAAAAACCCCCGAACTTAAGTAATTTTCATTTAAAAAGTGAAAAATAATAAAAGAAACTTAATGTTAAAGTACCTAAGAATCTATTAATAATTCTAAAAAAAATACGTCGCGTTGGGGGACCGCTCCTAAACTAACAATTTAAATACAAATAGTCTAATTAAGCAACAAAGATTAACTTAAAAACAAAATTAAGAAAATACTTCAAAAACTTTCATAGAATTACTTCAAAAAATTTGCATATAAGATACGACCGTCAACGACGTCTGCCCTCGCGTGTCCCCCAACGCGACGTATTTTTTTAGAATTATTAATAGATTCTTAGGTACTTTAACATTAAGTTTCTTTTATTATTTTTCACTTTTTAAATGAAAATTACTTAAGTTCGGGGGTTTTTTAAATTTTAATTTAATTTTTTTGTAAAAAATTCGTAGAGTACTGAACCTATTAACAGATGAAGCTATAATATAAAACTTTGAATATAAATAATCGAATTTATATAATATTACGAAATTCGACTTTTTAATCATGTCCGGAAAATTGCTACCCTCTTCTAGGATAAGTTAGTTTTTAAGTTTTAGTTATCAGTTCATATTTTTATATAGATTTATTTAGATTTTATTTTATATTTATTGTTATGTTAAAGTTGAACGGGTATAAAACTCCTAAATACTAAATTGAACATATTACCACATTGTTTAATAATAATATAATTCCAATAAAAAAGGAATGAAAAAAAAAGAGATTCAATTTAGTGAATCTTCCAGTCACTCAGTTGTCGCCGATGGCGAAATTGTAAGTGAGAGTTTCGCCATATTTGCCGCTAAGTGGTTTATAATTTCGCTTATAAAAGGCATGCAAAGTTCTTAATCCGGACCTTATTTACTAAAAATAACTAAAGGTGTACAAGACACTCCAGCAATTTAGTTTCTAAGGTCACAAGGTTGGAAGTTGTCTAGGCGTCTTCTTTGCCTATAGCTGGCCATGGCACAGGCAAGAGAATTCTTAGAGTATTCATTAACAAAAAAACAAAAAAGGGTTGACCTGAAGTCTATTCAACATTGAGTCATTCGAAAGCAATATTGAATAGAAATTAATCGATGTAAGTTTTCCTATTTGTGCGGAACTAAATTTAATTGAGCTTATGTATTATAAGCGTTCAAATTTGTCGAAGGGTTTTACAAAAAACAGGGACTCTTAAAGATATAGGTATAGTAACAAGCAACTTTGACCGCGTTAATACAATTTTTTAGAGGAAAGTACAGCAGTAAAAAACAACAAGGGTTAAGAAAAAGATGGCGCAAGTTTATATCGGGCGCGGACGATTTTGAGATTTTTTCGAGGTCATTTGATACACCACTATAGGAGCTACATAATACACCTCCAATATCAAAAATAAAAATAATCTTGCCTCGTATGGAATATTAAGATATTAAATCTGAAACTTTTATTGCTGTATTCTTACCATCTCTGAGATCTGAGCATTCATACGTATGGACAGACAGAGAGAAACACAGATAAACAGACATCGTTATGTCGACTTCTCTAGTCACCCTGATCGTCTCCTACAAATCTTTCTTAATTTTACATACGGTATAAGGTATAAAAAGTAGCCATAACGACAAAGATAAAGGTAAAATTTTTATCGTTGCGCAATTCTACGAAAGCCAATGGTGAAATAACTTACTATTGCGAGGAATATGTGGTATAAAGAAGGGTCTTACAAAGAGCCAATCTCTAGGCATGGTTAACAACATATAGCTACTATGAAAGGAGAAGAAATCTAAATAGTGCGGCTTTTTTACTTTTACTTCCTTGGGAGGACAAGGAGGGGAAATACTTCCAATACAATTTGTAATGAGTTTGTCGCTCTAACCAAAAGAAGAACATCCTCCAGAAAATAAAATCTAAAAATAAACACTTCGAAAAAATAGTGTTTGTTTCGTTTATGTGGGAAGCTATCGAGCTAGTAGGTAGCTCAACAGATCCGTAGGGTTGCAGTGCAACGGTCTCACTAACATTATAATATTTATAATCGTATGTTAATAACAGACAATTTTATTCAACCACTAACTACAAATTGTGGTAATAAAGTACTACCTTAAAGCTACGCGTTCTTAAAAAGAGCGTTAAAGATTTCTTAGAAAATCTATAAAAGGCCTGGCAAAAGCACAGATTTCCTTATTTTTCAAAAAGCCTTCTTTGAAATGAGACTTACTTTGTTAATACAACCATTGAAGAAACTGGAAAGCAATAACCTATGGAGAATGAAGACTATCAATTATTTTCTAAGTGCGTTACTAAAGGTCAACCCGACTAGGGAAAACGTTTTATGGTATTTACGTATAATTTTATTCTATATACCTACCCTGGGTTAAATAAACTTTAAGCCTGGAGCTGATGGCAAAGATGACTGTAAAAATTGTGTTCACTGAGGGCTTTAAGTTTTGAAGAATCTGAGGCAAACTTTAGAAAATCGCATCCAGGATATGGGAAGGATGAGGGGCAGAACCCTGGCAGAGATGAGAAGAGAGAGCCGGGACCGACTTAATTGGAGAAGGTGGATATCCCGAGACTACCCCGACGCATAACAGCAAATGGGGAATCAAGAAGAAGAAAAATATGAAGCAAACTTAAAAGCTTCTTTGCATAACATTCGCAATTATCGGAGGGGCTTCATGCATTTCCATGAGCCTACAAACTTGACTACATTATGGTTAATACGCAACCTTGATAAAAATAGCTATCCCCCTTTCTGCTGGATACTGCAAAAGAATTCAATGTCTGGAATACTTGCTTCCCATTAAAGAAATTAAGAAAAACGCTGAAGCTGTAGTTAAGATTTGAAAAATAGATAGACTTTATATAGTCCCTAGATATCGTTCAAAACGTATTGCTAGTACTTTGTATTAAAGGGATTCAAAAACCTTGAACCTATCATAATTTTCAATGAGTTTCATTTGTGCCGTTTTGTTATTCCAAACGCACTGCAGCGTTGAGACTCTGAAACTTAATTCTCAACAAAACTTTTGAGCCTCCCGTACTGCATCCTTATGTTTGTAGTTCCTTTTAAAGGACAAATTTGTACCTAAAACTATCAATATTCCTAAGAATACTGCTACATAATTGGATATTCCAAATGTATAGCTCTATTTGACATAGATTTATGTAAATAAACTGGTTCTGGCTTAAACATGGGCGCATCTGCTGGTTTTTATGCCTCTTAAGATTAACCAAAGATTGTTTGGTAGCAGATTAAAAGATTGTCACGCAAAATTTCAGAAGCAGTGGTTAGCCACTATCCACTAAATGCCATTATGTCATTTGCTGTACCACCACCCATAAAGCAATTCATCTTTATAGAGACCCACAGATGTGGTTCTTATACAAATTATAAAATAAATGCATCATAAATTGCATCAATTTATTGATCAAGTTTATAACGATGCGTTTTCAATTAGTCAAAGCCTAGCCAGAACTAGTATGCCTAGTTAGTGGCTAGTTTGGAACTTTGTTGACTCTATGTGGGCGTTATAGCGATATGTCGGACATATAAAGGTTGAGTTTTAGCTAGAAGCTATCATTGCTTTTTAACTATGTGGCTGCGTTTAACGGTATGTTTTACTGGCCGAAACAGAAGGAGTTCCTCTAAATCAAAATTTGCACTTATAGATTCCTGCTGCTCTGCTACTGCTATGCCTGAGCTATGCTTTGGCACAATCTGATGGACGCTATCGTCCAGTGACGTCACGTCCAAGCAATGCCAATGCAAACGATGGTCGCTATCGTCCTGGTGGCGATGGACGCTATCGTGGTGGAAACGATGGGCGTTATGTGCATTCGGATAACAAGTACAAGCATGATGATCGTCCAGGCGGAGACTATACGGGCGGCAGCGGACGCTATGCAAACCAAGGAAATAGAGGTGGCGGCAGTGGTGCAGGCGGTGGAGCTGGTGGTACTGGTGGCGGTGCAGCTGGTGGAGCTTCTCGTGGTGGCGCAGCAGCAGCAGTCAGACCCACCGCAGCTGCACCACCGCGCCCTGCCATTAACTCTAGGATCAATGCCGCTGGTAAAGATCCGAATGGTTGGGCAATAATACGTCTAGAGGATACCGTCGAACAGGATGGCTATCATTATCTGTGAGTACTGAACACTTAAATGTCCAACTTAACTTGACCATAAACCACAACGCTTAGCTATGAAACCGAGAACGGCATACTAGCCGAAGAAAGCGGTCGCATAGAAAAATTGACTGAGGAGGATGGTCTACGTTCGAAGGGATTTTATGAGTACACTGGAGACGATGGAGTGCTCTACCGGGTTGACTATGTGGCCGATGATAATGGCTTTGTGCCAACTGGCGCACACTTACCCACGCCGCCACCACATGTTGCCAAATTGTTGGCCTTTTTGGAGGCAAATGCGCCCAAGAAAAAGAAATAATTTAAGTGCATCATGTTGTAATAAACAAGAAATTGGAAAAACTATTTTGGAGTAAAACCTTTAAATATGATACTTTAAGATGTCTTCAATGAAAGGCAATACTATTAAAAATTCGTTAGAAGTGTCAAAAACGAATTATCAGGACTTCCAGAATAGAGGAATACTATATTTTGACGGAGAAATACTCAGTTTTTGATTGTCTTAAATAATTCAAGATTAAGGTTAAATATTAGAGATTGGTTCCTTATCGCTACTGACCTTTGGGTATCATACTATACCCAAACTAAGTAACTCAACTCCATTTTTACAAATTTTGAGCCCCTCTCCCCCCCTTGATAGTATAGGCGCAGAAACCCCAAACCTCACCCCTTTCCTAGTTATCACGTAGTCACTCGTAAGTCCTAGCAATTGTAAACAGGTAATTTGGGTACATAATCATAAAAAATTCGTTACCTTCAACTGAAGAAACTGTCTGAGCTCAACGGACCCCTCGACTCGGAAGCTAAAGAAGCTCAACGCAGGGAATTCTAAACAGATGAAAATTTAAAATGCAATTGCCTGTATAGTCCTATTGACAGGAACGATCATTAGAGGTAGTCAGATAACTAGCGACTTTTGAATGACAGTCCTCCTAAGTTCCAGATATATGGTCGATTTCAGTACTATTTTTATGTCATGAGTGGATTAAGGCAGTCAAGAAAAAGTTAGTTGGTGACTTTCCATCGGCTTTTTCAGTCCACTGTTAATCGGCCGGAAAGTTCCGTATGATTCATTAGAAAATATAATAACTTCTACGATACAAAATATGCTTTAGGGATCTTTATTAAAAATATAAATAGTCCACAGCACTGAACTACATAAGTTTAGTTTAAAGTCGGCAAAATGGATTTTTGTATATACTCCAGCACTTCATGAATAGTAGCTCTTATTTCGCTGACCTGAAAATAAGATTACATTTTACATGTAGTCCTTTTTCGATTTATAACTTGTACTTACATTATGACTGGAAGTTTTTGTTTGCTGTGCTGCACTGTCACTGTAGTCCACCTGGTAATCACTCTGATGTTGATCAGCTTCGCCGACGACATGCACATGGGTCGCGGGCTGCTCATCTGGCGCTGAATCTACCTTAACTGACTGAACTGGTTCATAGTCATACTGCTGCGGCTCGGCTGGTTGCGTATCCCATAGTTTGTTCTCATTGACATAGTTATACTGTCGCTGTTGCTCGCCCTCATCATCGCGCACCCATTCAAATTTTACAATCTGCCAGCCAGTGCCATTTAAGTTGAAATCAATCATAAAACGTAGATGATCATGTGGTCCCAACTGAAACTCCTGCGGCTCTGACTGGCTTAAGGACAATTGTTGTTTATAGATTTCACTAAGGTGAGCATAGGGCACACCACGATCGCCATAGCCACCATCATAGGGTCTGGGCATATGGCGATATTTACCACTATTGTCGGGTGTATAAATGCCACGCGATCCACCGTGCAGCTCGGGCACATAGCGTCCTGGTTTAATTCGAATGGGCTGCTCTTCCTCGGTATCAACTGCTGCAGTGCCCAGGCTAAATAGAGCCAGTGCTACGAAGTAGCGTGCGATCATGTCGTCTACTTAGATGCGTTTGAATCAATGAAAACACAAAGTTGGGCATTTGAATAGCTGCAGCTTCGGCAGAAGATGATCAGATGATTATAATGTGCTAGATTTTATAGAATGTAGAAGAAGGCGTCTACAAGTTTTAATAGTAGTTGAAAATATTTTTTTTAAATACAGCGACAATGACTCAGTTAGTTAAAGCTAATTAAAATAGCTTGCATACTAAGAAGCTATAAATATGACAACTAATCAACTCGTTTTCATTGCGTATAGCCGCTTAATATACTCTACAATTAAAAAATAAGGGGTACACTAGTTTATTATTAGAAGTAAGCCCAAAAAAACACACAAACAAGCGTTATATATGTACCATGATTATGTTGGTTAATGAGAGTATATTCCAAAGGATAGGACAGATCGATATTACCAGGTATTCTAAAAGGCAAAGGGGAATACATTTTACGAAGGAGATGTAATGTAATGTAGTTTTGGATAGGGTAGCTGTCTCATAGACAGCAGAGGGGACTCCCCCGACCCACATTTTGTTCAGGGGCTAATGGTGTAATAGGGGGCCCGGAGCATTCTCGCCCCCATCCTCGGGCCCGAATTTTCTCGTCACTTCTCTTCTGATTATAAGGATATAATAAAAAGAACCTGACTCTCGAAGTGTATCGCCGTAGAGCAGGACTTGTTTGCTTTCTATATACAACTTATCTTTGCAGTGTCAATAGAAGTCGTGGTGGTGATAGGTTAGGTTAGGTTAGTTGAACCGCTCTCATTAGGGCGAGATCACTCGTAAACCGATTAGCTTACTGTGCTGACTACTAAAAAGAGGGAAACAATATTATAGGAAAAGCTATGCAGTTGGTTGGTATAGCTGGTCCAGGATGCTTTCTTTCTCGTCCTCATCTTTCCAGCTACTACATAAGTCGTTTTGGCGAACGTTCATACTCTCGACCGCTGGATGTATATTGGGGTGCAACATGGGGCAAATCCGACCTAGTAATTGGCTTGGCTTTCTACTTACACCATCAAAGATATAACATACGGTATTAAAATGTTATAATTATACGTTTTGCTCTGATAAAGATTGCGTTGCTTATAATCAAGGTAGTAGAGAGAAACCCGAGCCCGGGGGACAAATTTTAGATTTTTTTCGGAGCAATTTCCATTCCCCAAGGGCCTCAAATAACTCTCGCAAGGTTACATAGTTGAAGTTCATTAACAGTTATGTGAGTGTTCTGCAGTTCTAAGAAACTCACCCAGTAACTAAGAAAGCCTTAGTGCGTAGATCTGGGCTGTCTTTCAAAACTGATGATATAGCAACTTATTCTTTTATACAAACTATTAACTGATTGAAGGGCCGTCAGCCAATAGGTATTACATGGGGATCAAGGGACTGTGATACACTACTGGAAGTGCGATTATGCTCTCCCCGTGAGGGCGGCTGGAAGCAGGTCCTTGGTAAGCTCATGTCTCTGCCTTGGATGCTGAGCAATTGTAGTCGGGCGAAGAGAAGAACACTCTTTCAAAAACTTACCCCAATCTAAGGTAGAACATCATACGCCGAAAGATGCATGATCGAGGGGGATCTTGGTCTCTAGTATACGAACTCTGGATACCTGTCAACCTCCAGTTTTAATCCTTGACTTCCCACGGCATCTCGGGCCATCCCGTGGGCAACATCCCCGCCCTGAGTATTCAATACATGAATGGATACTTCTGATGGCTGATGTGCCGCAACCCGCGACCCCCACTAGTAGTGCTGTTAGGCATACAGAAGGGACTCTTGTTTAACCACATGAATCTGTTCAGGTAAAACCGGTATTTATTCAACCCAAAGGACCACGTGTTCATCGACAGCTCAAGGTATCGGCTTCCAGCTCTGAAGATGAACTCCTGGTGTCTGACGGAGATGACAACGTGAGTTTAGTCTCACAGAAGTCGTCTTGCAGCAGTATCGGAGCCACTCTCCAGACTCTCAATCTGGAGACAGAGCCTTCCTTTGTAAGGCTGAACTCCCTCGAGAAGAGACTCCTCAGGGTTGCTCTTCGCAAAGGACTCTCCTGAGCAGATGGTCTGGCTTTCGTCAAATCGACATCCCCTGAGATACTGGTCAAGAGAAGCCGATCTCACGATAAGTCGCCACATACAGCGACAAAGAAACCCAAACAGACTCATGTCGAGCCAAACAAGATGTCCTACAGTAGTGCAGTCAAGGGCATCAAGCTAGGTTTCTTTTCAAACGCACATAAAGACGCACATTCAGACCCTCCTTCTTTCTCAAACGTGCTTGGGACCGGCTAGAGCGGAATTAAGACCCTATGCTCCACTAGGGGAGAAGGTCGACAGAAGTTTCTTGAGTCCTATTTGCTAATCTATTTGCAAAGAAACTCCAATTCGGTTAGAGACTTGCTTCTAAAGAAAATAAAACCCAGATTAATGCACCGTGACTAGTTACAATCGGGAAGTCCCGAATTGCTCACTTAGTTTAAATTTATTTTTTATTCTTGTCACTGCCCATTAGTTAAGTGGAACACAATATGTTGTATTATATATACTTCTTCGTAACTTCGCCTCCAAAGAAAGTTTACAAACCGGAGCTGGAGCCATTTTCTGTAAACGTCTCTTATAGCACTCTATTTTGTTATGGGGTTTTTGCAACGGTGGTTCGGGTTTTGGCTTTTCTGGCACAACCTTTGGACAGGGTTCTATAGGCTGGAAACATCTGCAGTATTGCAAAGCATTATTTAGATGGTCCTCAAATTCCTCGTTGCGTTCCAAAAGTTTACTATACGTTTCCAATGCGGTTAAGTCTACTGGATCCAATTGGTGGTAACTGTAGTCTAATTTCAGATAGTAGCTGTGAAAGTAATTAAACAAATCTTCAACCAATTTTATGAAATAACTTATGGGCTTATGGAAAGCATCGCCTGTTACAAGCATACGCTCCTGAGTAAAGTCTAGTTGGCTGCAGTACTTTCGAAAGAGCAGCACATTTGGACGCAGTCCCTCGGTGACAAATTTACCAAATTTGCAGTTCAAGTGTTTTATTTCCAAAAAGAACACATTATAATCTGCTATGACGGAATTTTCCGGCTCAATGGCATAAATTTGTGGAGTTGTGCAGACGTTATCGACTTGCCTGATTATACGAAAACACTTTGAAAGATGCCAAAGTTTTTCCACCAACTCTCTTTGGGCGGATAGTGTCTTCAGAAGACGTTTGTAGCACTTGCGAAATTCCTGCTCAATGTCCAGCAGCTTGCTAATGACCAATTGCTCTATGTCGTCATGATAATTTAGATTACCATCCTGATATTCCTCTTGTATAGACATAAAGGAGCAATCATTAGGCGGTGCGGAAATGTACTTTTTGATACCTGGTGCAGATGCCGGCGTCATGATCGTTTCATGTGCAGAATTAGCTAGTAATCTTCTTGAAGACATTTTTTTTTTTATATACAATATATCAAGACTATATATACTAAATAACTTAATGTAAGTGTTGACAACAATTTTTGGTGTCTTGACAGCTTTCGCCCAGTTGTCGGAAGTTGAACAGAATACATTTGTTTAGTTTCCGCTCGGTAAATTTTATATATATTTCAACACGATAGGATCAATAATAATTAGCGCTGCTTAAGTCAATTTTAATAACAATACAAACAAATAAAAACAATGATTAAAATTAATAAATATTAATTACCGCTGTCAATCAATCATATCGTTTGTACGGCAGTTTTCAACAATCATAAATCACAACGTTTGTTTGTGTAAATGGTAAAAAAAAAAAACATCTGGACATGTTTAAAAGTCATAACAAGGCTCAAAACCAGTATCGTATAAGCCCAACAAAATGTTTAAGCCAATTACGCTACAACTTTTTGTGTAGCTTTGTAGATACTTTTAAGCAAACTTAAACTCGCCCCTGTTATCGACTTAATTTAGGCATATATATAATCCTAATCCGAGGTTCCTCCATATTCCTCTTGACTTTGTTCCTGGTTTCTAAATATGTCAGCTTCCAGATTCGTCCTCCAGGTCTAATGCTGGTCTCCGCCTGCGACGGCTGCCTTGAGGGTACCAGGTGCAGGTGATGTCGATTGGGCCTCTTCATAGCACGTGCCCAAGCCAGCCCCATTTATTTTTCAGGATTTCAAGGCGCATCCGTATATGGTTACAGCGACTCCACAGGTCAGCGAGTTCGAGATTGTATTAGGCCAGAAAACTCTCAAGATTTTTCGGAGACACGGATTGATTAAAACTTGCAGCTACTGGAGGTCAGAGATCTGCCCCTACGACGGCTGCCTTGAGGGTTCCAGTCGATGGCGCTGCGGGTGATGTCGATTGGGCCTCTTCTTAGCACGTGCCCAAGTCAACCCCATTTCCTTTTTAGGATCAAGGCGCATCGGTATCTGTTTGCAGCGAGTCTACAGGTCAGGATTCGAGATCGTATTAGGCCAGAAAATTCTTAAGATTTTTCGGAAATCGCGGTTGTCTTGCGGGAGTTTGGAGGTCAGAGGCTTAGGCATTAAAATGTCGCTCGATTTTAGTTTTACTTAGCACAAAACGATCGGTTTCAAACCACACGAAAAATTCGTTTTGTTGAACTTGGGCATACCACAAATGGGGTTTCAAAAAAAAAATCCAAATACCAATTTTTTCTTTTTCATGTTAATTTTATACCAAACTCTAAACGCTAAACCTAGCAAAAATAGATGCTGAATAAATATATTACACAAAAAACGTTAGCTTTTGCACATGAGTTCAAGAGTAGAGCCCTGTTTCGACATACAAAAATAAATCTGTACAGATACCATACCATATCCGTGCTTCTTTATAACTCTGACATTAGGGGCTTTCAATTGGAAATCCTTTTACGAATCTTCAGACTGACAAATGTGGATGGTGATTTCCGTATTCGCTTATGAGTTTTATGGTGAAACTGATCTAGTCAGACGCATACAATCACATTGATGAGAATGCTCCAGCTAAAAAATATCAGCTCCACTCCTTACAGTTCCACCCCACTCTGCGTCCTCCTGCCTTGTATAATTACCAATAAGGGAGCACCCCAATTCGTATTAACCTTCATTTTTTATCAAATTTTAAACTTTGTTCTTCATAAGTGTAATAACCTTTTGCAGTGACTGTACCCTCTTCACAAAAAGTTATACCATAAACTTGTTTTACGTGCGATTCCTAGCCAAGAAGCTTTAAGTATTGTTTTTTTCTTGTCTATACTTCCAACTCTCGTAGGACTCATCGGATTTTAATTAATTTTGCTCCCACTTACGGGTTAAAAAAAAACTGAAGATTTGTGTGAAATATTTACAGAAAATTTACACCATCAAATTTTCCATCAGTTTGCGATATATAGCACGTTATAAAATGTTCACGAATGCGTGTTTCAACTATTCCTGGAGTGGTCAACTCTTTAAGACGTCTTCTACGGTTTTCATCTAAGCAGCCCAGTCGAATTCGTTTAAGATTTTCCTTGCAATGTTAAACTATTATGCTATACAACGAAGTAGAATCCCCTTGGTTGGATAAAGATCTTTCAAAAGAAAGTTCTGAACTAACTAATAATCTTATATATAAAATTCTCGTGTCACAATGTTATGTTCCTTCTAAGCTTAGGATCTCACGAACGGCTGAACCGATTTGGCTAATTTTGGTCTTGAAATGTTCGTGGAAGTCCAAGGATTGTTTAGGGTTGAGAAAATATAACAAAATTGCGACGAAAATACTAAAAAGGACAATTTGATTTTCCAATACAATTTTTTTTATTTAATTTAGGTTGGCATTGTGTACATTGTCAGATTAACTAATATTTTTTAGTTAATAGTTTTTGTCGAAAGGAAACACAAAAATTATAAACGATTCATGTTTTGATTTCTGTGTAAAATACATATGATCAGATCAATATTTGCACATAATGCCGCCAAAAAGACGTAACATTGGGAGACGTTCGCGTAGAACTCAATTGCAATCATCCCGAAGAATAGCTGAAGCTGAGGAACAACGTTTACAAAGGAATGAGTTGAATCGATTAAGAGAAGCAAGATCACATTTTGCTCATACATGCTCGAATGAGAATGAGACGAAATCGGGATTATCAGAATCAATCTGATGAAATCCATGCAGAACAGAATTTAATCCAAAGAACATTCAGGCAAATGCGCAATGCATCCAATCTGCACAGAGCTGCATTCGAATATAACAATACGACCGATTATAGCTCGCGTCAATCTGTTGTAATTGGAACAATGAACAAGGTATGTGACCAGTGCCAAGCACTGAAATTTCCCAATGAAACAGCAGGCCTGCTTATTATCAAAAGCAGTGTATTCGGAGAGGTTCGCTGCTGGATGTATTCGGTAGAATGGCAGAAGAGAGGATTACCTCAGAAAATACTACCGCATGAAATTGATGATGTGATATCGGCGGAAATCCCAGTTCAAACAAATGATCCAGAATTGTTCGAGGTTATCACAAAGAATATGATCCACGGACTACACGGTCTGCTCAACCCAACTTCACCATGCATGATCGACGGCAAATGCTTCAAAAGATATCCAAGGGCATTGACTTCGGACACTGTTACGGGCTACGATGGATACCCATTATATCGCCGTAGATCAACAGAAGACAATCGACCACAATCAAAGTGCAAAATCAAGAAATTGAAATTGACAATCGTTGGGTTGTTCCATTTTCGCCATTATTATCAAAAACGTATAAGGCCCACATTAACGTCGAGTATTGCAACTCAGTAAAATCAATAAAATATATCTGCAAATACGTCAATAAGGGAAGCGATATGGCGATTTTGGGTGTGAGAGCCGACAATGTGAATGACGAAATTTCACAATATGAAATAGGATGTTGCATTAGCAGAAACGAGGCAATATGGCGAATTTTCTCATTCCAAATTCACGAACGACACCCAACCGTTGTTCATTTAGCAGTTCATCTAGAAAATAGTCAACGTGTTTCTAGACGAGCGAGCGGAGCGAGCGTGCCGAAGGCCGGCTAGTAATATATATATTATATAATAAGAACTTTTTCCATATTTCCAAATTTAATGAAAACATTTGCTGGTAAAAACTAAAAACAAAATTTACTTTTAATAATACCAAACTTTGGTGCTTTCCCTTTATATTTATTTTTTTGGAACATTTACCAACACTTATTATTATTACTTTTACTTTAAATTGTTCGAATTGAAGTACTTCCTTAGCTATGTTAGACTAAAATACACTCTGAAATTGAAGCGGATTATGTCATCCGTATACCAAACAGTTTTGAATAGATAGTCTCTTTTGGGCATGGGCAAGACCAATGTCATTTGATTTTCCCAGTGCGAAATTTGTGTCTTCTCTATCATGAGCTTATTTTCCTAAAACTTTTAGCAGTTTTTTTTAGTATTTATATATACTAAATCCAAGTTGCCATACTTACGTATATAGGACACGTAAAGTTAGAATTAGTATATGGCCGCACCATGCCAAAGAAGAACTTAGTTATTGAAATAAACTCCTTCTACAAATAGGCACATCTATGCTATACGATAGTTATGCAAAAAGGGCGTTTCCAAATTGCAAAATTTAATTAGTCTTAGATGACTTTAAATTTTTGATCGAATATTTGTGGGAAATTACTACATAGGAACAGGCATATAAATCTTCTAATAAAAATAGCCTCTATTAATATTATATATTCCTTTAGCTGCTTTAAAAGGTTCGAGTGAAACTTCGTATCGATGCGTTTTTTACGATAATTTTGAGTAGAGCAACCACAACTAGGCTTAACAGCCTTAACGATAGTAATATTTTCCGATTTATATTTTAAAAATGACACTGATTACCAATACATACAGAGTATTCGATTGCTCGAAACTCCGGAAACAAAGTTGTTCAAAGCGCCTTTCAACGAACGCACTAGCTTCCAGTGGCGCCACCTGGCGCTACTCATTAACGCATAGATGACTTAAAGAATAAAACAAAATTCTACAAATTCGTTCAAAAAAATCATAAAAAAAATTGCTTTAAATATTACATAGTACATATGAAATGATTTAACACACGCTATTTTTAATATTGAGAAATTAAATCAATTAATAAATATGGTATTATTTAAATGATTTCGATTTACCATATATGTAAACAAACACTAAAGAACAAATGATCATCAAAATGTAATAAAATAAAGCAAATCTCAGATGGCTACATCCAAATATCGCCACCAAGTTATTCATAAAAATGTTGTTTTTGTTGTTTGCCCGTTGTTTATTGAACCTGGAATTATTGTTAAATAAAAAATTATTTGCACAATTGACGGCATAAATAAGACGAGCTTCGCAACTTCAACTTGTAAACAATTTTATGCGTAATTTGGTGTTTTGCAAGTAATTAATTAATTTGGAAATCTTTAACTGAGTTCGTCATCTGTCTCCCCAACCATCTTAGTCTACAGATTTGGGCATATATTGTCAACAAGAATGCATATGCCATGATAATCGCTTAATATGGCATTAAATATTATAATTACTGGGGATTCATAATGTAGAGACCATAATGCACTTGTCCGTGACTGACAATTCGTCGAGGCTTTTTTCTTACTAACTCTGTTTTCTAAGACTTCTCTAATAGATTTATTTAATAACCTGGTTTTGGGTTAATTAAATAAGCTGCCATTCCAAAGCAGATATACTGGATATACTTTCAAATACTATCACACTTAATTTTAGTCTACCAAAATAAAATAATTAATTGAAATTACTATACACAATGGTATGTCCACATTTCTATACAAATGTAGAATACAATATATATCAAAAAGGAGACCCCATAAGAGTGCGCGCTCTGTAAGTCAAAAGAAAAAGGAAACCCAATGATTAAAAACCAGTCAAGATTTGTAAAAAAAATGGCGGACGTAAAGTCGGGCGCGGACGACTTTAGGATACCCTGTACCACTAGCTTGTAATAAAGTCCGATTTCTTCACAAAAAACCAAAAACAGAAGAATTTTTAAGCAAAAATTTTTTTTTTGACCGATCGTTCCTATATGATATAGTCAACCGATTTCAATAAAATTTGACACAGTGCTTAAATACCTTAAAAAAGATATGAATGCCAAATTGATTTCAAATATCTTTACAAACAAACAAAACACATCGAATTTTGTATAAAAAACGTGTTTTTGGACCGATTGGTCCTATGGGAGCTATATGATCTAGTCAAACGATTTGGATTAAATTTGGTACAGTGCTTAGGAACTATAAAATACTCACGAATGTCAAATTTGGTCCCAATATCTTAACAAACAAACGAAACACAACAAATTTTGTTAAAAAATCGATGTTTTGGAAGATCGGACCTATGGGAGCTATATGATATAGTCCACCGATTTTGTTCAAATTTGGCACATTGCTTAAGTGGTCTAAAAAATTTCCAAACGCCAAATCTAGTTAGGATATCTTTATTAAAAAACGAAATATAGCCAATTTTTCTTTAAAAAAGTTATTTTGGCCGATCGGTCCTATGGGAGCTATATGATATAGTCAACCGATTTTGATCAAATTTGGTACAGTGATTGGGAACTATAAAAAACTTTCGATTGCCAAATTTCGTTACGATATCTTCATAAACAAACGAATTATTCATCTAAAACGCTTTTTTTTTCGAGGTCGTCTCAAACACCCCCATGGGAGCTATATAATTTATCCCCGATATCAAAAAAATAAAATAAACTTGCCTCCTATGGAATAATATGGGATCTAATGTGAAAGTTTGGTAACTCTAGCTCTTACCATCTCTGAGATCTAGGCGTTCACACGGACGGACGGACGGACAGACGGACAGACGGACGGACAGACGGACAGACGGACAGACGGACATGGGTATATCGACTTCTCTATTCACCCTGATCATATTTTAGGTAACTTTGGGGTGTCTCCGACGTCTCCTTCTATATGTTACATACATTTTCGGCTTGCACAAACTTAATATACCCTTGGACCATACGGTACAGGGTATAAAAAGAGCAAACAAAGATCGCACAGTTGAAAGCAACAATAAGGATTAAGAAAATAATGGGGAGCATTAAAGTCGGGAGCGACCCACTTTGTTACATATGTGGATACTACTATATCGATCGCTTGAAAATAATAATAATAATTGGCGATTTAGATAATGATCTGCTTTACTAAATTGCGATTATCTCCAATTAATTTGAAATATCGTATCAATAAAAAGTTTGGTTATCCTAAATCTTATAATCTTTACAATATGGGCGTTCATGCAAGCGGATAGTCAGAAAAACTGACAAACGGACATGTATACACATAAATTTTTTTTGCTCTTCTGATCATATTAGAAGTGATTGGTTGAGGTCTCTAGAGTCTTCTCTAGGTTATATATATTTTCATAAAACTTAATATTGCGCTTATCTTAAAGTAAGTAATCGCCATTAATAGACAATATCGACTGTAATGGCTGCTCTCTCAGATAATGTCTTCGTCGAAATATTCACACCAAACAGTTTTCTCTATGCAACATCATCATGAAAAACGTTTTGATTAACTTTAGTCCATATTTGGCCAATTGTGACTTTTGAAGGATCTGCTTAAAAAATAATGCTAAATTATATGCATCAGATTGTCAAATAGCGCAGCTTAGATAATATTTAAGGTGATTTGCCAAACCTTACCACGTTTCGAAACTTGAGACAGTTTGGACAGGGTAAAGAAACTGGTAAGGGCGAAAATAATATGAGCACGCGTGCTTATATAATTTTAAATAAGAGAATGAGATTTAAGTTCATATTAAAGTGCTTTATAGATTCCCAAATAACTTTTTATACTCTAAGCCTTTTTCAAATTTCGAAGGATTGACTGCACTAGGAACTGTGGTCAACTCCCATCGCTACCTTACAATTTAACAGTCGTTGGTTAGTCCCTTTAAGTTTGTTCGCCATTGACGGTAAAGGGGAAACAAGCTGGAGCTCTAAATAATTCTGGCAGTGCTGGATTGAGGAATTCGACTAGGTCTGCTTGCCAAATATAGCTTATTCCCCTTATTCTACGCTCTTGCAGAACACAACCTGACGGACGCACTACCATCTATGAACACACCACATTTTGGACAAACTATACAGTTCCTTAATGTAAATGCTTTATCTTTTCGACTTAAAAACAGGTTGTTGATAAATTTTTTTTTTTCCGAAAAAGGGTTCCTCACAAAGAGGTGTACCATACCCTTAAGTTAAAAGCAAAAGACTTTCCGCTTTTCCATGAGATGGTAGGGACTAATCCGTTCCTTTCCCACGTGACAGGCTCTGTCCCATATCAGCGCTGGGCAGTCACAGAGAATATGTCTGGTGGTTTCATCGTCTTCTAGACAGTGCCTGCACTCTGAAGAGTCCGATAGATGGTATCTAACAGTGTGGTGGCCAGATAGGTAAGCTACCAGGAGCTTTAGGTCCACTCTGTCAAGACCTTTTGTCTTGATCGCATCCCGAGGTTTGAAAAGCACTTTTGCTCGACAAAGCCCCGGAAGGGAGACAGTATCTCCTTCGTTCTCCTGCAGCCCATTTGTTTATCCTGATTTTGATTGTGGACCTGCCAATACCACAAAACGGCGCAGGAGATGTAGTCAGGGTGGAGTCAACCTGTCGTGCTAGATCTTCAGCGATCGTGTTACTATCCACTCCCGAGTTTCCAGGCACCCAACATAGCACGACTTTGTTCCGGGCGGACAGGTTTTGGAGGTAGTTATGGCATTCTTTAACCAACCTGTAGGAGATGCTACAGGATGACAATGCCCTAATAGCAGCTTGGCTATTTGAAAAAACTCATATGTTTGCTCCCCCAGTTCCCTTGAGAAGGATACTAAGGGCTCATATCTCTATGGCATGAATCTCCGCTTGAAAGATGCTGGGCCAGATGCCCCTTGCGGTAGAGATTCTGGTGTTGGGTCCAACGATTCCAACCCTTATATCATGCTCAGTTTTGAACCCATCCGTGAACCAGTGTTGCCACCGGGAGTTTCCACAGGGGCTGTTATCAGCCCAAGTCTCCTGACTTGGGAGAAGAGATCTAAATTTTTTATTATAAAAAAGTTCCGTGATCATAAGATCTGATCTAGAGCAGATCAGTACGTTAGGAAGGGAATATATAAGTGAGATAAAATGAATGATATAATTCTTTTTCTGCTTTACTCATCCCAGACTATTATAATTGTCGAGCAATGCGTCAGCGTTACGGATACGTATCATGATACCACGGCCTTTTTAAGTTCTGGAGAAAAATAAATTTTTTTCGCGAAAACAGTGAAAAGGGGCTAAAACTTTTTTGGTTTTTTTACAATTGAAGTCGAGATAGCCCCGTCTCTATAAAAAGTATAAACTTATGTACTTCTTATACATATATGTATATGGTTTCATTATGGCTGGCGCCAGTGCGGATGAGTTGTCATCTGGCGCCGATTGTAAACTTTATTAATGACATTTCTGCGGTTAAAGTAGCCAAGTGCAGCTGAATCCAATCTTTATAGTACACCAAAAACACATTTAATTTGGGCTGTTCCTGTTTTGACTGCTTGGCCTTAATATGCCTTTAGCCTTGAACTTGATTGCACATAAAATACCTTTAAGCTGAAGTCACGATGCCAATGAACTAAATCAAAAATTTGGAATTTCAGCCAATTCACATAAAAGTGAACACAACTGAGTAGATATAATCTATACAAATATATATATTATTTATACGATGTGTAAAAAAGAACAGAGCACTTGCATTTCTTTTTTTCACACTTGCCACATTTGAAATTTATTTTTATGACATTTTTCCTTTTTTTTTTGGATTGAACAACCCAAGTTGTAAAGATATACAATTAAAATGAAGTAAATTTATGGAAATCAAGACAAAATATTTATATTTAAATGTTATTTAGCACCTCAAAAGTTTGATCAAATAAACGCGATAAAGAAATATAATATTAATGTCATACTAAAAAGCTTTAAAATTTATAGCGGGTACTTTGAACTTATTGGTCTTGAGCGCACCAGGGAGCAACTATGCATACTAACATCTGGATTCAGTTGCTGCCACAATTACGCTCCATTGTTTCTTTATCTTTTTGTATTGTTCCCATGGAGATAAGACCGTGTCAATACCCAAATAAAATGCTAATTCGAATTGAAGCTGTCAGAGATCCCATAGCACTTACAACAAATTTGTACCCTTTGTAAATTGTCTCATTTGCCAAAAAACAAATGCAACTAATTAATTGCCTAAATCATTAAAATCAACTGTTTTAATTAGAATTAAAATGTGAATACGTGTTCCCGGCTACCCAAAAGCCATTCATCTATTGTCTGGATTTCATTTTGGAGCACACCAAAATTAAAACTGGCTGCTTGGGCTGTTAATATTTATAGACATTTGATTTTGATTTATTCCAGCTGAGGAGTGCAACGTGAAAAAAAATCACATTTTAATTTGCTGACTTTACTAATTAAACAGTAAAGAGAGCAAGTGTTAATTAAACAAACTCAACTGAACTCTGGAAATCGAATACTTGGCGAGAGCCCACGCAAAATTTTTTAATTTCACAATTTACGGCCATAAATTTACACACGATCTCTGTGCATGTGTTAAGCCTATAAAAATTTCGATCACTTTGATTTAAAAAAATTATTATAATAAAAGTCAAAACAAGACAGCAAACAAATGCAAAAAGGTCACAAAGGCAAAACGGTTGAACATACCCATAAATCATAAGTGGATCGGCCACAAAAATCCAGATATCAAACATTTCCAAAAACTTTTGAACCCAACACAACAGCTGAAGTCGAATGAAGTCATCTAAGTCAGTCAGCTGGTGTGAACTTGGGTTTGGTTTGTCTAAATGTTTTATTAGCTACATATTAGTTACCTTTTTTTTGTCTTAGTCATAAATCATACGAAATGTTTTTCATCAAAGTTTCTGATCTGATTTAAATCGTTTTGACGACGTCAGCTTGAAGTTTTTAAGTTTTTTTTTTCCAAACTTTTCGCACACTACATTTCGCTTTTAAAATTGTTAATTAAGTTTTTAGAACACTTATCTGTAGCTTAATATTCAATCAGTGTTGTTTCTTTTTTTTAGAAGAACAAATCGAAGTTAAACACACTAAAAACTTTGTTTCTTTTAAAAAGATATATTACTTAATTTCGCTTCTGGGGTTTAATTTATGCAAACAATTTATGTTTTTGAATTGATGAGGAATTGCTATCAGGTCTACAACTTTGCTTTTTAAAAATTATATAAAAAAAAAATGGTATCTTATTTATGTTTCAAAGTATTGTCCGTCACTTTCCACTACTTTTGCCCATCTTTCAGGCAACAAACGAATCCCGCGTTCTTTCTTCATCCTTTGATAAGATCCAAGAATCGATCCATTCTTTCACTTTTCAAAAGAATCGAAGCACTGGCCCGCCAGGCCGTGTGCCATCGACCTAAATAAATGGTAATCAGATGGAGCAACATCTGGAGAGTATGGCGGGTGAGGTAGAATTTCCCATTTTAGTGTTTCGAGGTACGTCTTGACTACTTTCGCCAAGTGAGGTCGAGCATTGTCGTGTTGCAAAATTACTTTTTCGTGTCTATCAGCGTATTGCGGCCGTTTTGCTTTTAATGCCCGACTCAAACGCATTAATTGCGTTCGATAAAGTGCACCAGTAATTTTATCAGAAGGTTTTAGCAGCTCATAATAAATTACGCCAAGCTGATCCCACCAAATACACAACATGACCTTGGATCCGTGAATATTCTGTCGAGGTGCTGCCGTAGGAGTGTGGCCGGGCAATCCCCATGATGTGCGTCGCTTAGGGTTGTCGTAGTGCACCCATTTTTCGTCCCCAGTAACAATACGATAAAGAAATCCTTTTCGTCTTTGTCTTTCAAGCAGCTGTTCACAAGCAAATAAACATCTCTTGGTTTCAACTGATACGGTACCCAGTATCCTTGTTTTTGGATCATCCCCAGCTGTTCCAGGCGTTTTGATACTGCTTGCTGAGTTACTCCCAATGATTTTGCTAGCTGTTCTTGAGTTTGGCACGAGTCTTCATTAAGTAAAGCCTCCAGTTCATCATCTTCAAAAGTTTTTTCTCTGCCATAGCTATGCCGATCTTCAACAACAAAATCACCGCTTTTAAAGCGCTGGAACCACTCGCGACACGTTCTTTCACTAATAGTATCATCACCATAAATCCGATGAGCCTCAGCCGCCGATTTTTTCATGTTGAAATGAAAAAGTAAAATCTCCCGCAAATGACGTGAATTCGGTTTATAATTTGACATATTTAATTAATTGTAACTATATGACGCAAACAAAAATTAACTAATATCGATGTAAGGTTATATTTATCGATGTCAAAACTGATGGAAATCAGCTGTGATTTATTTATTTGAACTATTACTGGCTACTAGCGCCATCTTTTGGAAAACGGGAGCAAAGTTGTAGACCTAATATTATTAACCAAAATTAGATACTACCATATAAAAATTTTGTTTTTTTCTCGAATATTTATTACTAGTCGGCCTCCGCTGCGCTCCGGCACGCTCGTTTTGCTCGCTCGTCTAGATCTAGAATCTTTCCGATTGGAAAACATCGTCCGATTGATCGATGAGTGGATTAATTTCATCATAAAATTTTCAACCACTCGCCATCTTTACATTTTAACCATGTTTGATGGAGATTTGGTAGTTTTCTTCTCGGCATTGTAAGCAGTATCTGATATTAATGTTTTCGTGCACTAATAATGTTAACCTATAATGGCGACAGGATGTCTTTTTTTTATATTTTCACGTTCAATCAAGACAAACCACAGATTGAAAAATATTGGGTAACGCGCCGTCCGCGAAAGCCGCGAAACAGGAGTGTGGAAGGCTTCGCGGCTAACTTCGCGGCGTTCGCGCCCGTGAACACACCATGAAGGTATAGTCGATAAATGAAAAAAAAAATGTTAGTAGTGGCAACCCTTATCTCTTAGGGGTATGAAAAATAGATGTTGGCCGATTCTCAGACCTGCCCAATAAGCACACAAAAATTCATGAGAATCGGTCTAGCCGTTTCGGAGGAGTATGTTCACACAAAAACCAATATTCACAATTCCACGAACCATTTCACACAAACTCATCGCAATAGGCTTAAAACTTCCGCATTGACCTCTAACACACGCAAAAATCAGATTCATCGACTCGTTCATGAGAACACCCATAATACGTAAAACATAAGTTTCTTCTTATATATAAAATTCTAGTTTCATAATGTTAGTTACCATACTCTTCCGAAACGGCAGTACCGATTCTCATGAAATTTTGTGTGCCTCAATAAAATAAAATTTATAACGTTTACAATTTTTGTGTTTCCTTTCGACAAAAACAATTAACTAAAAAATGTTAATTAATCTGACAATGTACACAATGCCAACATAAATTAAAAAAAAAAATGTATTGGAAAATCAAATTGTCCTTTTTAGTATTTTCGTCGCAATTTTGTTATATTTTTACATAGTCTATGTTCGTCCCAGGAAGCTTCTGAACATTTTAAAAAAAGTCCCATTAAAATCGGACAAAGGGTTTGGCGTCCAACCTCATACAAACAGACAAACACTTTTTTTATATATATAGATAATCCAACATTAATGAATAGTAAGTCACTATACACTTAAAAACCTTTTGTGTGGTATCATTTAGATTACTCTATATACGTAAAATATTAAAAAAATCAAGTAGACTCTATGAAATGACACGCCTTCTGAGGTCGTTTGGATGAAGGCGTTTTAGGCGTCTTCTTGGTCTATGACCGGCCAGGGCACATGCAAGCGAGTTCGTATGGTTCCTTATGCGATCAGCGTAACGGTCGCTAAGTTTATTCAATACATCACCCACATAGGGAATGCCTAGATCCTTGTGAAGGTTTCGATTTCGGATATACCACGGGGCATCTGCAATTTTACGCAAAGTTTTGTTTTGTAAAATTTGGATTTTTTTAATATTTGACTTGGCAGCTGTTCCCCAGATTTAAATGCCATAAGACCAAGTTGGCATAATTAAACTCTTATATAGAATTCTTTTATTATCCAAAGATAGCTTGCTATTTCTACCAAGTAGCCACTGCATTTTGCCAAGTTTGTTTCTACATCTTGCTGTTATTTTTTTAATGTGGTCCCTCCAACACAATTTTTTGTCCAGGTGAATTCCGAGATACGGGTGTGATGTTTTCATTGGAATTATCTCTCCATTTAAAGTAAGCGCAGGACTTGGGTCTTTCCTTAACGAGAATAAAACGCTGGAAGATTTGTCACCATTAAGCTAGAGAAATGTTCCCTCCATAATCTCAGCGTACACTGCGTACAATGAAACATGAAAATAAAGTTGAAGATGTCTAAACTTTCGAATTGAGCGATTTTTAGATTACAAATAAACTAAGTGTGCATGCATGTATTTATCATGAAGCTTTAAAAACTCGATCTGATTCTATAATATTTGTATTTTTCCGAAGGAAACCCAACTATCAGTTGGATTCACCAAACTTAAAGAGGGGAATGGTTCTCAATTATCCCCAAACTTTTTGATATGGGTATGTCTAGTAATCTTTTGGCAAATAAAAATTACTGCATAATGGCTCTTGGTATGTTAAAATCCCGAGATCACGTTTATAAAGCGAAGTTTGGTGATTAAAGCAGTGGTCGGCAGGGTCCTATCCTATGGGGGATGGTCCTATCCCATGGTGTCAACTATTATATGTATATTTTGCCGACCACTTATTTAGAACCATATTGTAGTAGTTTTTATATATTTATGCGTTTTCTAACACTATTTTAATTTTTTTCAGTGGATTGTCTAGTAGGCCATGATTTAAGGAGCAATTGTGAAGTCACAATACAATTTTATTACTCATTTTATTTAGTGAGCAGTGAAGTATAGAGAACGAAACGAAAAAAAAAATTTAATTTAATAAGAATTATTAAAAAAGTTAAAAAATGTTTAGCTCCAGTGATGAAGAAGTAGAAGTAAACGGTATTATAGATATTATACCGTATAATACCAGGAATTCAAAAAAGCATTATTCAATGGCTTATCCGGAAAATAAAAGCAAAGCAATGTCAAAGGCCAAGAAAGCAAAACTTGAAATGGATATGCCGACGTTGGATAGTTTTTTAATGAAAGCGCCACAAAAACCAAAGGTCAATCGATGCGTTTTTGACAACAGCAACCACAAAGAAAATGTTCCTAAAGAAATTACTTCAACAGTTGAAACATTTGAGGATGATTATTTCGGTTTTCAATTCAGTGGTCACGAACGGCAAAAAAATCATAGAGATCAAGATAAAAAGCCGGAGCTCATGAAACAAGGACATGCCTCAATCAATTTAAACGTTTTCCAAAACAAAAACTTACAAAAAAAGCCAACAACAGAATTAGATTTGCCCTCTATAGATGATCTTCTAATGGAATTGAATATACCAGTTAACAATGATAGTTGCTCAACAGAAAATGGTCAAAAAACAAATGATGTATTCGATTTTGATATCAATAAACTAACAGATGCTCCAATACCCCAAAACTTGAATACCAACAAGCAAAATACCACAAATGTACCAACAGAGAGGAAAGGCATACACAATCCAATAATCCCAGTTGAGAAAGAAAATTTTACTTCAACTAATTCTGTCAAAGCGCCAATAGCACAGAAGCAAGGTTCGGGTCTTTTTTCAGCAATTAAATATCCAGTCGCAAGCAATTTTATACCAAAAAGGACAAATGTCCCTGCACCTAACGCCACTGCTGTCAACAGAGTACAACTTGGGGATACGCCTGCACAGACACAGCAAGCTAAAGCATGCTCGACAGGCATTCGAGTGCCAAATTCCCAGGGCATGTTCCAACATCAAAAGATTCAAAAAGCTTTGAATAATATAAAAAAGCAGCTTCCTCGAAATACTATGAATATGCAGACTTCTCAAAATACTAAGAATAAACAGGGCTCTGAAAATATTAGGAATGCTATTAGTGCACATACATCTGCCATGAATGCTATATATAATTTGAGCTCCCAAAATAAGCCGGGCGCTCAAAAAGTTATGAAAGCATTGAGTATGGCGGGTTCTCAAAAAAAGATAAATATGCCGGGCGCTCAAAAAGTTCTGACTGCTACGAGTATGCCGGGATCTCAAAAAGTTACGACTACTACGATTATGCCGGGATCTCAAAAAGTTACGACTACTACGAGCATGCCGGGCGCTCAAAAAGTTCTGACTGCAACGAGTATGCCGGGATCTCAAAAAGTTCTGACTGCAACGAGTTTGCCGGGATCTCAAAAAATTAGGACTGCTACGAGAATGCCGGGCTCTCAAAAAGTTCTGACTGCAACGAGTATGCCGGGAACTCAAAAAGTGAATATGAATATGCAGACTTCTCAAAATACTAAGAATATACAGGGCTCTGAAAATATTAGGAATGCTATTAGTGCGCATACATCTGCATTGAATGCTATATATAAATTGAGCTCCCAAAATAAGCCGGGCGCTCAAAAAGTTATGAAAGCATTGAGTATGGCGTATATAAACATGCCGGGCTCTCAAAAAGTTTTGACTGCTACGAGTATGCCGGGTTCTCAAAAAGTTATGACTGCTACGAGTATGCCGGGATCTCAAAAAGTTATGACTGCTAGGAGTATTCCGGGCTCTCAAAAAGTTACGACTGCTACGAGTATGCCGGGCGCTCAAAAAGTTCTGACTACTACGAGTATGCCGGGCGCTCAAAAAGTTCTGACTGCAACGAGTATGCCGGGATCTCAAAAAGTTCTGACTGCAACGAGTATGCCGGGATCTCAAAAAATTAGGACTGCTACGAGTATGCCGGGCGCTCAAAAAGTTCTGACTGCGCCGAGTATGCCGGGATCTCAAAAAGTTCTGACTGCAACGAGTATGCCGGGATCTCAAAAAGTTCTGACTGCTACGAGTATGCCGGGTTCTCAAAAAGTTACGACTGCTACGAGTATGCCGGGATCTCAAAAAATTAGGACTGCTACGAGTATGCCGGGCGCTCAAAAAGTTCTGACTGCTACGAGTTTGCCGGGATCTCAAAAAATTAGGACTGCTACGAGTATGCCGGGCTCTCAAAAAGTTACGAAAAAGCAGCTTCCTCGAAATACTATGAATGCTATTTATATGCAGACTTCTCAAAATACTAAGAATATACAGGGCTCTGAAAATATTAGGAATGCTGTTAGTGCGTATACATCTGCCTTGAATGCTATAAATATTTTGAGCTCCCAAAATAAGCCGGACGCTCAAAAAGTTATGAAAGCATTGAGTATGGCGGTTTGTCAAAAATATATAAATATGCCGGGCTCTCAGCAAGTTATGACTGCTACGAGCATGCCGGGCGCTCAAAAAGTTACGACTGCTGCGAGTATGCCGGGTTCTCAAAAAGTTCTGACTGCTACGTGTATGCCGGGATCTCAAAAAATTTTGACTGCTACGAGTATGCCGGGTTCTCAAAAAGTTATGACTGCTGCGAGTATACCGGGCTCTCAAAAAGTTATGACTGCTACGAGTATGCGGGGCTCTCAAAAAGTTCTGACTGCTACAATTATGCCGGGAACTCAAAAAGTTCAAGCAGTGCCTTTCCAACATTTGAGCAAACGATAATCAGGGTTGACTTCTGGATCGTGAAGACTTTTTCAATCGAGACATCTGGCATCCATAAGTTTATTTGCATTTATTTTTCCTTCATTATTTCAGTCACATGTTGGTCACAGATTTACCGATATATCACCATAGTAAAAAATATGACCTCAATTGCAACAAATAAATGTGTCGAGCTTTGATTCAATATGACGACCTGGTGAAATTTAATAGATGATTATTGGGATTTTCGGTATGACGTCACAGGTAGTGTAGCCTAATTATTTAAGTTGAAAATTAATGATTTTGAGTGATTCTTTTTTACTTCTAGAAAGTATGCCGCATAATTTAAATAATTTTCTTCGTAGCAAGAAGACCTATAAGTGACAATTATTCACAATTTTAATATGACGTCAGAAATATGGGATACTAGCAAACTTAGTGTGACCAACTCAGTTTTGAAGGAATCTGGAACAGTTTCTGAAAAAATAATTTTTTTTAATATTTATTTTATTGACAATCAACCTTTAAATTTAAAAGGTTATAAACCAATATTTATATAAAAGTGTAATAAATAATTTGAATCTATTTTTCTGTTGCTTTTTGTTTAAAATTATATTTGTCTTGTCATGATATTCCTTAAGCAAAATGTAAAATTCAAAGCATTCTTACTATGAAATTTCGGAGGTATTCATCGGGACATAAAGACGTGCTTTCAAAACCTGGCTATATCTCAGTTTTAACGTGCCAGTTGGTCACACTTAGCTATGCAAAGTTATTAAAATTTTCTTCAAAGCGTTGAACTAACATATAAGTAAATGACTATGGCTAAAATTTTCGATATGACTCCCTTTAAAGTTATCGAATCACTATTATCACATCATAGTTATTGATATGTATTGTTGATGACGCTAGAATTGTACCTTTTTTTATAATAATAATTTTTCACAACTTTCTATTATACTGTTGATTTTTGTTAAAATATTTGTTAGCTTTATATTTTAGTGTCTCCAAGTAGAAATTTCTGATATACAATTATTAAATCTGCTACTCAAGGTCACAAAACTTTGAGAAAAAGTCAAGCAACCATAAAAAAAAACCGGCAGCTAACCCGTGGCGTCAAATCGCGATTTCGATGCAAATTATGAGCCGCTCATTCCTATCAAAACTTGTAATCGAATAAAAACTCAAATCCATTTAAATATTTATTACACATTTGGAATATTTTTTATGAGAGCAACGAAAACAAAATCGATTGCAATGATTCAAAACGCAACAACTACAACTCCTCCTCCGCTCAAGCCGGTGTTGATGATGGCATGGTGAGAAATGCTCTCAACTCTCATCTCTCTTTGCTCTTTAACTGGGTGATTCATTGGAGCTGGGAGCCGTGGAGCGCGCATGAGCAGCTTTGCGGGTTCAGCGTACGACCTTTGGAGTGCAGTGACAGTGACGCAGTCGATCGTTGTTGTATGCCCGTAAAGCCGGCAGCAGAGTTGCTGTCGCTTTTTAATCACTGTTTATGTTTATTGTTGCAATTAATTGGCATGACCCACAACAACAACAACGAGAACAGCACTATGCTTGGCAACGGGCTCAACTTTATGGTTATAGAGCGATTTATTTTGAACCGTTGTCTCATCCTTTAGCCGAAAACCGTTAAGGACGCATTCCAATGGAACGAGTATAATACACTCCAACTCCAAGTTGTGCGATGTCAATGTTTGCTGTGCAATTAAAATCAATTTTGTGCACATTTTTCTTATGCCGGCTCAATTCCGGTTTTATGTTGAGCCTCCTCCAACGGATTTAATGCATTTCTCATTGCGGCAGGCACAGGGCAAGTCGTTGAATTTGTATATAATATACACATACTATATATATCTTTTTCTTTGTTTATATGGATTTCCGTTTGTTGTTTTAATTTATGTTTACATTACGGCAATTTTATGGCGCTTCCGAGTGGCAAAAAATAGTTGGATAAGATCGCTTGTCAGCAGTGCCGAAACTAGTTATATTTCATGGAACATAACATAAGACCAGCCCAAAATCTTGACAAAAATCGTCATTAAATGCTATGCGTAAGAATATGAAACATAGACATACTTTGTACTAACAATAGCTTCGTATAGCAGCTAATTTTAATTTTATCGACTAATAAAAAAAAAAATAAGATTTTATTTCAGGAAGCAATCTTTCGAGCGATTACTACCAAAAACTTTGCAACTTTTTGGATCACCTTCAAAACTTGAAAACTCTTGAGTAACATTAGAAGAAAGCCACATCAGACAATGAATTCTACAATCTTTGGGAAGAAGTGTCTTAAAATTCGTCTTAATCCTCTTCCTTTTTAGGATAAGGTTGGGACATGGTTAGGAGTTGCTCTAGTAAAGAGAGGAGACCCAAAAATGTTCGAATACAGAAGTGCCTTGAAATTTCCCTTATTCCTCATATCTTTCAAGATATGGTTAGGAGTGTTGCCCTAGTGAATGTTGGAATACTACCACTTAGTAGTGCACTGGAAGCACTGAAAATCTCAAAAATGTTTCAGCCTAAGCTGCTCCAGAAAACTGCGTCAAGCCGCTTGTGCTGTTTATCAACAGCTGCTTCCGGTTAGGTCACCAACCTTACTCAGTGGAAATAATGTTTGTAAAGCAAGGTAATCTGGAGAATAATCTTGTTTCTTTACGTCCCATAAACTTTATGGAGGTGTTCTCCTTAAAAGGAGAAATATTGCAACGAATGAGATCAGATGTTAATATGATTCGGAAAATTTATTTTTAGTTTATCGGTCTATCTTTTGGTGATATTTGGTATCCTTTCTAACATCCTCCAAAGAAATTCATGTTCTAACAAGTCTTCTTTTTATTGAATATTTATTTATTTATTTCAGGGGTTTTTTGATAAATTTTTCCCAAAATTAAATTTACAATTTTTGATCGGTTTTTAATTCCGAAGGTATATCGTACATAGTCTAAGCAGAGAAGACTTAGCCTGTATCTCTTAATGTATTTTATATATTAAGATCTCCAACATTATAATAACAAATTAAAAAGAATAAAATTAAATTAATTATTTATTTATTATTCAATTCAAGCGCTTCTTTGAAAAATGCAGATGTTAATATCGGATCCGGACGACTTTCGGATATCCTGTAACATCACAACAAAAAAATTAATAAATAAGCCTATTTTTTTAGATGTTTTTCATTTTAGACTGTATTTTATAATTACTAGTAGAAACCACTAGTATATCTTATATATAAAAAAAAGTGTTTGTCTCTCTGTTTGTATGAGGTTGGACGCCAAACCCTTTGTCCGATTTCAATGGGATTTTTTTTTAAATGTTCAGAAGCTTCCTGGGACGTACATAGGCTATTTAAAAATATAACAAAATTGCGACGAAAATACTAAAAAGGACGATTTGATTTTCCAATAAATTTTTTTTTTTAATTTAGGTTGGCATTGTGTACATTGTCAGATTAACTAATATTTTTTAGTTAATTGTTTTTGTCGAAAGGAAACACAAAAATTATAAACGTTATAAATTTTATTTTATTGAGGCACACAAAATTTCATGAGGATCGGTACAGCCGTTTCGGAGGATCTAGATCTAGCCGGAGCGCAGCGGAGGCCGACTAGTATTAATATATAAATTTGAGTGCAAGAATGAGCCGAGTTTGATCCAATTAGGCTTAGAGCTGAGATACTTCAAAAAACTTTTGATTGTCGTAAGATATCTTCAAAAAGAAGCAAAATTTGTACAATTTTATTAAGTTTAAGTAATCACAAAGCTGACTTATTTTCGAACTAAGTCGTCTAGTTTGGATGTTATGGCCCTTTAAAGATACGATGGTAATTTTTTCGGAGGTTAACTGATCACGAATTTAACTTATCTACGCACTAAGTCGTCTAATTTGGAAGTTATGGCCCTTTAAACATGGGACTGTACAATTTTTCGGAGTATAAGTGGTCACGAATGTCGGTTTATTTCGCGCTAAAGCGTCTAATTTGGATGTGAAGCCGTTTAAAAATGGGGCGGTACAATTTTTCGGAGTTAAAGTGATCACGAATTAGCCTTATTCGCGCGCTTAGTCGTCTTATTTATATGTTATGGCCCTTTAAACATGGGACTATACCATTTTTCGGAGTTTAGGAAATCACGAATTTCGCTTTATTTTTAAAGATGGGACTGTAAAATTTTTCGTAGTTTAGGTAATCACGAATTTCGCTTTATTTCGCGCTAAGTTATCTAATTTGGAAGTTATGGCCCTTTAAAGAAGGGACTCTAGAATTTTTCAGAGTTTATTTCCCTACACCCTTTGTTCTTTCTTTCTCTTTCTTTTTTAAATTTCTAACTTCTGTATCCTAGCTCAAATTAGCTATTAATTAGTTTATTTAGTTATATAATAATAAAATAGAAATAACTTCTTAAAATAGAAATGATGTTCACTGAACTCCAAGAAGTTACCTTCATTAGAGCTATGAAGATCAATGAAGATCAAAAGTATAAGTATGATCACTTAAGATGATTAATGCTTAGCTGTATAAAATTGCATAAATAAACGCTTAGTTTTCTGACAATTCAATCACAATAGACAGATGGGTGATCACTTTATTAATTATATCATGCATTACTAGAAATCAAAATAATTTTGTCACTGCGCCCATTTTCAGTTAAAGAATTTTTGGAATTTTAAAGCGCTGTTCTTGCTCCAATTTCTCAAAAAAAAAATATCAACAACCTCAATATGATTATTTTTCCAATAATTGTTTACATTTAATATAGAGCAAAAACCTCGGACGCCAATAAACTGAACTTCACCTTCGTTTATCAATTAACAATAAACGAAAATTTCGAAATTTCAACGCTGATTGCTACTCATTGTTTAGCTCGAATTAAATGAGATGAATCTTGTGAAAATCCAAATGAGTAGTGAGTATCAAAAATATGTCAATAACCATTAATTGCGTTGAGTCATATTGAAAGAATCTCTTGTTGATGTCTAGATTGGCATTTGGGCATTTAATTTATAGGTATTAAAAATTGAGCACATGAACTAAGCTGATAAATAATTAATGAAAATCAAAGTGCGTTCGCCTCACATTACGAAATGTACTAAATTATACAAATTATTTAATTGATATTATATGTAATTACATGTATTTTGAAACTGTCTGCGCTTTATAAAATATTGTTTGTGTATATAAGTGCATGCCTGCTTAAACGACAAACCAATAAAAGCGATTAAAATATATAATTATAGGGTGTTTTTTTAAAAGAGTTTTTTTTTAAAGAATTTGTGATAATTGTTTTTATCAATATTGCCATGATTTATTAAGATTGATGTCTTGCTTAGTAAAAGAAGAGTCCAGGTTATGCTGTAGAAAAACTTCATATAAGAAATAGTGGGATTTTTTAAAATAGTGTTAGTTTTAAATAGTGGGGTTTTTTATATTTCGTACGTAATTTTTGCATCCCGCATATGGGTTTAATCATTAGTTTTTGTATACCCACTAAAAAAATATGAAAGCATTTGTATACCAAATGTTTTTTTACAGTTCGGAAAGGAAACGATATTTTGGTAAATTAGTTAGGGTCTTCGAACAACAAAAGATTGAATATTATATTTTTTTATTTTATTGTTTTATTATTTAGTTTACACAAAGGGCAAACGAAGTTAAGATGGTTGAATGATGTCGATCCAGATGCAGAGGACTTGAAACTAAAATGTTGGAAGAGCACAAGCCCTAGAACTCATCAGGGTTGTCCCGCCAATGATGGTGATGATACCAAAAGTGCTAACAATTAACGATGGAGAATGACTTCTTGCAGGAGCATATACCAAATACATTATCCATATAGGGTTAATTTTACCCAAAACATCGTTTTCTTTGGACTAAATTCTAAAAAAAATGCATTTGACATTCTAATAAAAGAATATTTCAAGAAAGTAGCATAATAAAAACTAAAAAAGATTCAAATAAATTAAATCGGAGCAAAATGACACCTAAACTTTATACATTTTTGTTTGAGTGTGACGGTTTCGGAAACCCTAAAAAAAATTAGTTTTAATCTATTTTTCGTTTTAACAAAAAAACCAATACAAAAAATACATTTTAATCTTATATATAAAAAAAGTGTATGTCTGTTTGTACGGGGTTGGACGCCAAACCCTTTGTCCGATTTTAATGGGACTTTTTTAAAATGTTCAGAAGCTTCTTGGCCGCGAATAGGCTATGTAATATCATTGGAAAATTTACAGAAAAATTAGGAAAATTGAAAATACTAAAAGCGACAATTTCATTTTCCAATAAATTTTTTTTTTTTAATTTAGGTTGGCATTGTGTACATTGTCAGATTAACTAATATTTTTTAACTACCCTCCTAAAGTTTTTCATTGTCAAGTCAACCTTCTTTCAGTGAGCATCAAACGTTTTCAACAAAAAACAAGTGAAACCAGAAAAAAATAAAAGTTAAACAATTTAAAGTGAATTAAAGTGAATCCGTGCAAAAGAGTCGTAGCAGACCACGTCGCTTCCTCTTAACTAACTTTCGTATAATATTTCATTATCAAGTCAACCTCAAATAAGTGAGCACCAACAATTTTTCTCAAATAAAATTTATTTTATTGGTTAGACGCGAAACCCTTTGTCCGATTTTAATGGGACTTTTTTAAAAATGTTCAGAAGCTTCTTTATAAACCTTATTTTTAAATTTAATACAGCGAAATGCCTCTTAGGCGAAGATCGTCCGTCAACAAGTGCAGCCCGAAGGAATAAGCGTCTGCGAGCGTCAGAGACTGAAGAACATAATTCAGTGAGATTAGAAACTGAACGCTCTAGAATAACCCAGTCTCGAGCTTCTGAATCAGAAGAACAACGTGCACACAGAATGGCAATAGATCGTTCTCGAGTTGCCCAGTCTCGAGCTTCTGAAACGGAAGATCAGCGTGCCCGTAGACTCGAGAGGATGCGTATGCGTACAAATTCAACTCGACGTTCAGGAAATATTGAGTTAAATCTGGGTGCATTTCATTATAATGCGAACTTTGATTACAGTTTGCTGTCAGTATTGGCAAAATGGATAAAGTGTGCCGTTTTTGTTGTTCTCTGAAGTTTGACAAAGAAACATTAGGAATGTGTTGTGCTAATGGGAAAGTTAAATTGCCTGCTTTGCTCCCACCACCTGACCCCCTGTTGTCTTTGCTTTCGGGTCATTCTCCGAATTCAAGTCACTTTTTGCGCAACATTCGAAAATACAATTCGGCATTCCAGATGACTTCATTTGGATCAGGAAAAGTTTGTATAAATCAGTTCATGCCGACCTTTAAAATTCAAGGACAAATTTACCACAGCGTAGGATCTTTGTTACCGGTTCAGGAAGCTGAACATAAATTTTTACAAAGCGCGGCTAGTAGCTTTATAAAGAAAGTTCTATGAACAAAACTCGAATTGACAACCCGGGATAAAGGATGCAAAAACCTTTCAGAATTTGTTCGTTTTAAAACTTTATCAATTTTTGCTCGAAAGTGTGATGGTGTTATAGACCCTAACTATTTTGCTTTGGCAAAAAAACCAAAAAAAGGTACAAAATTAATAGCTTTATAAAGAAAGTTCTATGAAAAAAACTTAAATTGACAACCCGGCCAATAGGATTCAAAAATCTTTCAGAATTTGTTAGTTTCATTTTGATATTTTGGAAGACTAAAACTATTACGAAATAAAAAAAATTATACTTTGGGACAATTCCATAAAATAAGTATGTATATCGTAACCAAAATTTGGGAATCGGAATTTTTTTATAGGTCCGAAGCGCTGTACCAAATTTGATCAAAATCGGTTGCCTACATCTGATAGCTACCAGACCAATCGGCCAAAAAAATGTTATTTTACAAAATCGGTTGCCTACATCTGATAGCTACCAGACCAATCGGCCAAAAAAATGTTTTTTTACAAAATCCTTTCTACTATATTTTGTTTGGTATCATTTATGGATCTCAAGGTCTGCACCAAATGCCACAAAAATCGGTTGACAGTACTATATTGCCGCCATATCGGTAAAAACATAAAGTTTTTGGGGAAAAATTTGTCCGATTTTCGTTTTTTTATGAAAATATGATGGTACAGGTTATCCCAAAATCATCCGTGCCCAAATGTAACGTACGCAATATTTTATTTTTGTGTTTATGGGCATATTTATAGCCCATATATTAATAGCTTTATATAGTAAGTACCATAATAAAATCTCAAAAACTAGGGATGAGGAGGAGGAGGAAACTTTTGGCTTTTACATAATTTAGTTATCCGAATATTTAATTTTTTTTTTATATTAATTTCAGCATATTATTCAATAAAGTACTAGCAACAATAGCCTACGACTCGAATTCTAGAGCATTTAATCGAAAACGAAGCAAAAATTTGTTTTCTATACATTATGAATTTCTTAAAGTTCCAAGGTGGAACTTAAAACACAATTCCCTACTTTAATGCCTTCATAAAAAAACTTATTTCGAAAATATTTTATTGCCAGCCTATTTCTATGCTTCCAAGCTCGGTACTTCATGGATCGAGATCATACCAAAATGGTTTCAGACCAAGAATACATCACCCGAATCACCTTAAATTATTACGACAAGCTTTAATCCCACCTCAACCACATGAAAGTGAACCTTCTAGACACCTTCTACAGTTCCCAAGGACTTCAGCTGAAGCAATGCCAACCCCTTCATGGATCGAGATCATACCAAAATGGTTTCAGACCAAGAAAGCATCACCCAAATCACCTTAAACTATTACGACAAGCTTAAATCCCACCTCAACCACATGAAAGTGAACCTTCTAGACACCTTCTACAGTTCCCAAGGACTTCAGCTGAAGCAATGACAACCCCTTACCTTTCATTTCCTAATTAGTGACTCTAGACCTCTAGGTTTAATATCGATTATTTTTAATTACTCCAAATGGAAAGCCGAACCAATTATTATTTATTGATTTTTACTTCTCTTTCTAAAATTCAAGCAGCAAAAAAACGCACTAAAAGAACACCCCATAAATGCATTAAATGTAAAAACAAAATTCCCAAATTAGCAAAAAACAAAAAAAATCACAACAATAAGAACTCGTCATCTGACTTAATCAAAGGGAGCACTAAATGCTCAGGGAGAGATGCTGAGAACGCGTTTAACAGAGATACCGCGCAAGAGATTTTTTTTTATTTTGGAAATCAAGCTAAAGATACAGATACATATGCAGATACAGATACAGCAACAGTTGCTAATACAGCGGCTAATTCTGCTCTCAAAATTCGAGGAGCAGCTGTTTTGTTGTTGTTGTTATTGCTCTTGTAGCGATTTTGAGCAGAGCGTCAAGAATTAAGGCGCAGCTGAAGCAGACGCTCAGAGCCCGCAGCAGACTTGGCACATTTCTATATAAATCCGGCGTACTTGAACGAAACTCAAACATTCCTGTTGTAGCCGCGTCAACAGAAGGATTAAACGCAAGTGCTTGACTGTAGTAGCTACACAAAAACAAAAAGGATATACAAATTGTGTTTAATTATATTTAAAGTTATAAAAGCTAAATTAATAAAATAATAAAAATGCATTCGAAAAATATCTTAAGCGTTTGTGTGATGTTGGTGAGTAAATTCGACGGTTTTTTTTGTGTATAATAAAAAGGATATCAAGATATCCTGTGGTCTAAAGTGCAGTGTTTAGTGAAAAAAAATTGAAATACAGTGGGACATATATCACGCATACGTTACGTTGCGCTGGTTACTAATTAGCAAATTAAAGAAAAACAAGTGCCAGCTGTGAATTTGGAGTAGACATCCTGGATAGAAATCCACTGTCAAGTGCATATGAGTGACTAAAATTCACACCAAAAACAAGTTTATGCACAAAACAAAATTCCAAACAAAAGTTCACTGGCAACGCACCCACAAAAAAAAATGAAATAAATCCAACGCACTTGACCTTTAGCGGCATTCTGCTAGCCAAGAATTGCCACGCCCCAGGCGAAACTGTCATGGGCAGCAAGCCACAAACAATTAGGGGCGGCCGCAGTTAAATCCGTCAACATCTTTAGGCCACCTTGCAGGCCGCATTAAATCATTAATAACAAATGAAATCTCATTAAACACTCGACATGCTTGTCGCTTTTTAGATGTTTAGAAAGGGGAATCATAACAAAATCAAAAAAATAAATAAAAATAAATATAAAAAATAAAAATATTTAAGTGCCAGCGTGCATTCAACTTGCTAATAATTTTTGTGGGCATTGTGCACTTCCTGCATGTCTGCGCATTTTTTAAATTTATGACTTTATATTAAAAAAAAACTAATTATATTATATTTAATTTAACTTAATTTTATTTAATGTTATTTTTTGCAGACTGTCGTTGCACTTTGCCAAGCCAATCCCCTACAGTACAGCGATAATAATGGCAAGTATACGGTTTCAGAAACACATCAAAATGATGGCAAATATCACGCACATGATGATGGACGGTATCATCCGAGTTCGCAAACTGAAGGTATCGTTTTTCGTAATTACGACTGCGATCTGTAGTTATTGTTGATCTTGTGCCCCCTGCCTGCCTGCCTGCTCTGACCCCCTACTGACTGCATGTTGTTGTTGCTACTAATAACCAAAAAAAAAAAAAAAACCAACTAAATAATTAATCTGTGAAGTGCTGAAAATCTCTCTACCAAACTCAAGAGATTTTTAGCACATCCCACATTGTATTAAATGTTGCGTACTAACCAAAATAATATTAATACTTGTATATTGTATTGATAACATTCGTAGTATATGTTGATAACAAGGTTCCGAGCTCAAGGTTAAATTATTTCAAATTCATAATTTTGGTATAAATATGTATTATGCATAAGCTGTAATTAGAGCTTTTAATTCGAACTTGCTCATGAGCTGAAACTTGTTGTCTGCTACTAACAAAAATATTTCTTTTTAGAATTGTATTAATATAAAATTTCTTATAGGGCACAGTGGTTCACAGGAATATATAGGTAAACCTAAAAAAAAGAGTTACTGAACATGATCATGCATTATGTTCATACAACCCCATACAAAACCCATTGCATATGAAGAGAAGATGTGTCATTTCGAAAAGAACTTCCATAAAAACACTTTTTAAGTCAGAAAAGTACAGAAAAGAAAAAATGTTTTTAAAAGAATGAAAAGTGAGAAAAATTAAGCCTTTGAGAGGCTCTTGTGGGAAATTTTCGATTTAAAATGAAGTTGAAGCAAGTCTTCAGAGTCAAACAAAAATAAGCTAATTTTTCAAAAATCGTATTTCGACACTTTTGTGTGAAATATTGGTGATTTTGAAATGATGATTTTATATACCTTGTATATAAGAGTTTTAAATTCCAAAAGAAATATTACCTTAAATTAAACCCGTTCTAAGCTAACCTTCACATAAGGCCAAAACCTTTTCCTTGGCCAAGCAGTCGTCAAAATCTAAGCCACAGTATTCCGATACTTAATTTCGTGTTAAATACGTGAAATTGTTGGAAAATTATTTTATATAAACCGATTTGAATTTAAAATTTTAAGAGCCTTTAGTTAAGGATTGTCACTTTAAAAATGAGAAAACAATGGCCAGGCAGCCATTCTAAACAAAACCAGACACCTTAATTTCGTGTTAAATTGGCGTTATTGTTGGAAAAAAACTTTCATCTAATTTTCGAAAAAAAATTAAAAAATTTAATCAATTTTATTTTAAAAAACATTCTGTACTGTTCTTGTTTAAAAGTGAGAAACATTTTAAGCGACTTTAGTTTCCAAAGATTTGTTTAAAAATGTAATCAATTTAATTTTTAAAAATAATCCCAACTGTCCTAGTTAAAAAGTGGAAAAATTTTAAGTGACTTTAGTTAAGCATCTTGGACAGACAGCCGTTCTATCCTATCTACCTAAACGACACCTCAATTTTCGTTGAAAAGATCTTTCAAATTATGTTCATAAATAATTTAAGGCGCCGATTTTTTCAAAGATTTGTTAAAAATGTAATCAATTTTATTTTAAAAAATAATCCTTACAGTCCTTGTTTAAGAATGAGCAAAATTTTAAGGGACTTTGGTTAAGCATCTTGGTCAGGCAGACGTTCTAACCCAAACAAATGATACCTTAATTTCTTCTTAAATGGTCATTAGAATAGGTTGGCCATTATTCTTGAAAAAATTTTTATATTATATATTTATATATAACAATTTTAAGCGTAATTATTTTCCAAACACTTTTAAAAAATAGAATCAATTTAATTTTCAAAAATAACCATATAGTCCTAGTTTAAAAAGAGAAACTTTTTAAAGGACTTCAGTTAAGCGCTATCGTTCTAACCATTACCCCAGCAATTGGAGACTTAAATTTCGAGTTAAATAAGAGATTGTGTTGAAAAATTTATTTAAATAAAAAAATTGGGGGGATTATAATTTTTAAAAATAGTAAAAAATTTCAAAAATTTTTCTACAGTCTTAGTGGGGGAAATTTAAAAGACTTCTGTTCAAAAACCGGCAAGGCAGCCAATCTAACCTGTGGTTATTTATACCAAATTTTAGGAGACTTTAATAAGAAACTAAAAAGGACAATAATTTTAAAAAATATTAAAAGATTTAATCAAATTTAATTTCAAAAATATTTCCTACTGGACCTGTTTGAAAGTGAGGAAAATTCAGTTAAAAAACTGGGAGAGGCGGCCGTTTATCCTAAATGGTCGATATTGTCGAAAAATGTATCATACACAATTTTAAGCGACTTTAAAAAAAGTTTAAGGGACTAAAAGTAAAAGATTTAATTAATATTAATTTCAAAAATATTTTCTACAGTTTTCGTTTGAAAGTGAGGGAAATTTTAAGGACTTCAGTTAAAAAACTTTGTAAGGCAGCCGTTTTCAATATTGTTGAAAAAATGAATAATAAAAGATTTCAAGAGGCTTTAAAAATAAACTTTAAGGGCCTATAATTTTTAAAAATAGTACAAAAAATCAGTTATTATTATTAATATATTCAATACAGTCTTAGCTCGAAAGTGAGGGAAATTTAAGGGATTTCAGTTAAAAAACTGGGAGAGGCGACCGTTTTAGCCTGAATGGCCGATATTGTTAAACAAATTTATCATAAACATTTTTAAGCGACTTTATTTTCCAAACATTTTAATTAAATTTAATTTTATACATATTAATTAATTCTGGGAAACTTTGAAAAGTTTGGAATAGGGGCAAAACATTTAATTTATCAAACAAAATTATTAGCGATTTTATTTTCCAATCATTTTAATTTCATTTGAAAAATAACCTTAATTAAGGGAAATTTTGAAAAAATTTTGGAATATGGGCAAAAGTATTTAATGTACCATAAAAAACTTTTAGCGATTTTATTTTCAAAACATTAATTTAATTTGATAAATTTTTTCTTAATACCGGAAAATTTTGAAATATTTTGGAATAGGGGCAAAAACATTTTAGCTATAAATTAAGCCGTTTCCGACACATTTTTGGGCAGTCTCAAATTCGGCACACAGTTGAAAAACAAGGCATTGGAAACCGTGTACTACAGATTCCAAATTCGTGGGATCTTACCGTCTTGCTTTAGTTTTAGCATATCACAAATCATTGTAAACAAAACAACACCCATCACACTGTACATTACTTTTGCTTACGTAAAAATTTGTTTTTTTCTGCACATATTTGTAGTATTTTGTGCCTTTCCAAAAATAACTTTTAGAACTTACTGCGTTTACACAGACTGTAGAAATCTTGTAAAAAATTGTAGTTCTGCAGTCAATGTGCACGTAAAATAACACAAAATTTTGTAAAAATATTAAGAAATTGAGTAAACATTGCAGCGGCTCTAAGACAGTGTCAGAAGAATGTGAGAGTCTTTCAAGAAGCCAATAATCTTCAATCAAATACATAAAAACAGAAGAATTTTGATATATCTGGTTTCTTCCGGTTTAAGCTGCTGCAAAGCTATATATTTTGTAGAAGAAACCACGGGAAGAATACTGCTGAGAGTCGCTGCAACGTTTACCCAGCGCACCAAAACTAAACTTAGACAAAAATTACGCAAGCAATGCCAAGCAACCGCACAAAAACACACTCATGCACTAAACACCCTATATTTTATAAAGTAATCTACAATAACAACTTCACAAATTATATAGGTCGTTACCAACACATGCCACAACCTTATCGTCATGTTGACGATCATCGTGAGCTCGGTCAATATCATCATGTACCCTATCCTTATGATGGCGGTTATGGTCCATATGCGGGCAGCCTTGTACCCTATGTACATGATGACAGGCCCTACGAGTAAGCTGCTATATAACCTATTCATCTGATTTTCCAGCTTAACATTATTATCTTCTCCCTCTAGCCACAATCTGTACACAGTAAGTAATGCAGATTTTCATGTACCCGCGCTTCCATTGGAATACGGCTTTCCCGATCACGAACCGCAATTACACTAAAGATGTTACCGCATCAGTATCCAACCCCGCACTAAGCACATTGCACCCAGATCCCAAAAAGCCAGCAATAAAATACCAAGAAACTTAACGTTACCCCGCTTTCATGAATATTCGAAAAAAAAAAGGCTAAATTGCTACATAACATTACTCATAACACACACACACACAAGCAAACACACCTGCGCTACCCCGTACCCCCTGCATGATATCTCCAGAATACCCCCACAAAAAACCCCCCAAGCATGCAACCCGCATAAAGCTTTCAATGTTCGCTAAATGAAGAGATCCCAATTAAAAACACACACATACACATATAGTCGACGACCACGAAGAAACCGACCACAACCACTCCACGCACCACAACCACCACTACCACAACTACCACCACGCAAAGGCCCATACTCTTCAACTATGATGACGAGGGACGCCATAAGATCCTGCATCAGGAAGAAGTGCGCAAACATGACAAATACGATCACGCGTAAGTGTTGCCCACGGCTGCTTTAAACAAGGCACATGTTTCTATGTGCTCCACTTTCCAACAGTTTCCTGACCGAGAACGGCATTTATGGCGAGGAACAGGCCAAGTTGCATCATGCTGGTGGCACACACGCCAAGGGCTACTATGAATACACTGGAGATGATGGCAAACTATATCGCGTCAACTATAAGAGCAATGATGGCGGTTTCATGCCCGAGGGTGAACATATACCCACTCCTCCACCAATTCCAGAAGCCATTGCGCGCGCTTTGAGATACGTTGAGGAGCAGCACAAGGCTAATGGCGACAAACCGCTGTACGATCATCGTGGCTTCCGCATTAATCATGAGACCAAGGCGATTAAGGCACAAATCAAGTCTATGCACTTGGAGCGCATGCCCAAGGAAATTGCCGATCAGATTCATATGCTGGAACACGAGGTCGAGCTGGCCGAGGCTGAGGAAGAGGAGGAAGCTCGTCAACTTGGCAGACACAAGCGTGAAAGTTCTTCAGCTTAGTTAGACAATTTTTCCAAAAACCAAGTCAGAACTGAGACACTTCAAGTGGTTTGTGAAGTTTAAAACCCAGTTATTTCAAATCTTAGCCATTCCCATCAAAATTCATAAGGATCGTATAAAAACTAGCCAACAATTTATACCCTGTACCCCCCACATTCGAGATTCCCATGCATTTGGCCATTGACCAAATGGCCAAACTATAACAAGTCATCAAAAATTTGCAAAAAAAAAAAGAAGAAGTTACATAACATTTTAAAGAATATTTGTATAAATTTATATTCCTAAATGTTATTTCGTATTTATTTATATTAACAACTTGCCAATATTTATTTATAATTGTTTTACACTTAATAAATACAAATATTTGTTATACAAACTTTAAAAACAAAGAGCTTTTGTTTAGATGGGTGGTACGAGAGTTGTCGACGGGCTCAAATTTTGAACAAAGACCGAGACTTGAATCTCCAAAATAATGTTTATTTTTTAATTCATTGTTATTCTTAAGTGTTTTTTAATATTCCAAAAATGTAATTTAACAACTTTGGGCAAGTTTATTATTTAAAAATGGGTCAACGTAACCTTAAAAATTAATTTAAAATTAGATTAACGATTTTATATAGGGTGTTTTTTAAGGAGTTTATGGTTTTTTGTTGTTGTATTGCTTTTATTACCTGAAAAAATTATAAGGTTTTTATAATTTCGAGCACATGATCGTGCTCTACAAGAATTAATTGGGTCTTTGTATTTGTTTTCAATATGTTTAATGTGTATATAGATATATGTAGGCACTTCAATTTATGTTCAATTTTATCTTATAAGTTTATGTATAGTTTACAATAGGCCCTAAATTAGGTTAAGAGTTTTAATTCGAAGTGTGAGGTACGCGTGCGCTGCGTTGAAAAGGCGAAACGAAAAAGAACGATGTTTTGCCACGATCCAACTGCAGCAGCTCAGCCGTTGGATGCAGACTTCAATTCTCGCTCTCTTCTTTGAAGTCTGTTACACGTTACGATTTATATTCATTTCAATTTACTTCAATCGTTTTGGTTGCGATATACTTATGTATGTGTATTCATTTTTATCATACGTTAAATTTAATTAATTGGCGCGCGGAAAAAGCGCCAACACCGGCCCCTTTGAAGGAACTCGGTTCTTCAAGTTATTGGTAACGGCGCCAATTTATGTATAGCTCGCTTGAACACTCCGTTAGCGATTCTGACGTCGGCCACTCTGACTTTGCCGTCGGTTCCCGCGTGTGTGGCTATCACTCTGCCTACCATCCATTGCAACGGCGGTACGTTGTCCTCTGCCACCACGACGAGTGCTCCTACCTCTAGGTTGGCTTCCTCTTTGAACCATTTGGCCCGCACTTGCAAAGTTGACACGTACTCCCGGTACCAGCGCTGCCAGAAGCTGTGCTTGAGAGACGAGACACTGCGCCATCTCCGCAAGCACGTTAGGTTGTTCTGGTCTGATGGTAGTGGTACTGGCGGTGATACCAGGGGTCCGCCGATTAAGAAGTGCGCCGGTGTCAACGCTTCCCCGTCGTTGGGATCGGCGCTTAGTGCGCCAAGCGGCCTTGAATTCAGCACGGACTCGACGCCGATGAGGAGTGTTCCAAGCTCTTCGGCTGTTAGCAGGGCGTTCCCTACTGTCCGTAGGAACAGGCTCTTTGCTGATTTCACACCTGCTTCCCAAAGTCCCCCGAAATGAGGGGCTCTGGGAGGTATGTAAGCAAACTCGCATCCGATCTTTGCTGCAAATGCGCTTATGTTGACCGCTTCTTGGCTCCACTTTGTTCGAAACTCTTGCATTTGTCGGTCTGCTCCTACAAAATTTGTAGCGTTGTCGCAGTGGACTTTCTGTGGAATTCCGCGTCGGCCGACGAACCTTTGGAAAGCCAAAAGAAACGCATCAGTGGTTAAATCAGAAACTAATTCTAGGTGAACCGCTTTTGACGCAAAACAAACGAAGAGTGCTACATAAGATTTGTAAGGAGGCTTGCCACGAATTCGAAAAGTTGTGCTTATCGGGCCACAGAAATCCACACCGCAGATAAAAAAGGGGCGGAACGCTCTGACACGATCTGCTGGTAGGTTACCCATTATCTGCGTTAATAGTCGTGGCTTGTACTTAAAACAGGAGATGCATGAGCGTACTGTACGGGTACAAAGCGTTTTGGCATTCACAACCCAGATTCTTTCTCGTAGAAGACTAACGAGAGCTCGAGGACCAGCGTGGTAGTTGCTCCTGTGTAAATATATTAAGTAAGATTTAATGAACTGCGAGTTTTTTGATAGTAACAATGGAAATTTGGCCTCGTACGGGATAGGAGCTTGTAATAACCGACCTCCAACTCTCAAAAGCGAACAAGTACCCCAAGGTTCCTGGATGTCATGCATAAAGGGACTTAATCGTTGAAGGTTTGGTCCCAAGGTCAACTTTTTTCGGATTTTTTCAATGTCTTCCCTGAATTCGTATTGTTGAACCTGTTCGACAATCTTATTGAATGCGAATGTTAGTTCGTTCGAAGTAATTGATGCTGGGATAGGCAAGGTCACGCGTTTGCACTTATTTATAAATCGGAATACCCAAACAAAAACTGTAAGCAGTTTCATGTGAGACGAGAAGCGCTCTATTGACTTCAATAAATCATTTTCTTGAGCATCGCATAACAGAGCAAATGCAGATTTACGGATCTCCGTAGTTATAAGGTTGCTCGGGTCATCGAAATGTTGACTGATGGGCCAGCAATCTTCGGTTTCCCTCAGAAATGGCGGCCCCTCAAACCAGAAGGAACTAGTGAGTTCGTCAACGTTGCATCCGCGGGAAACAATGTCTGCGGGATTAAATTTTGTTGGTACGTGGCGCCAAGTTGCAGTTTCCGACCACTCTTGTACTTCAGACACTCGGTTTCCAACGAACACTGATAACGATGATGGATGCGTTTTTATCCAGTGCAGAGTTATTTCAGAGTCGGTCCATAAAATTACCTTTTCAATTGGAAATTTGAAGAATTGGCTAACACGACGGAAGAGATCTGCAAGAAGGTGAGCTGCACACAGCTCAAGACGAGGAAGCGTTTTCGTCTTAAGGGGCGCTACTTTAGACTTTGCAGTCAGCAGAGATACTCTTAAACCTTCTGTAGTATGAGTGCGGACGTATATGCACGCGCCGTATGCTCGCATAGAGGCATCGGCGAAACCGTGAATTTGCGTTGGTAACTCTGAATCTGTATGGACGAATCGATGGATCTTGATCTCATTTAGTTGACGCAGGTTTGACTTGAAAGATTCCCATGACGAGTGTAGATGCATCGGTATCGATTCGTCCCAGTCCAACTTTTGCAGCCACAATTCTTGCAAAAGCATCTTGGCTTTAGTGACTAAAGGGCACAGAAGGCCAAGTGGATCAAAGAGTCGGGCTGTTACTGACAAAATGTTACGTTTGGTCGCTCGAAGCTTTGTGAATGTGTCATCCAATTTAAATTGGAAAACATCTTTCTGCGGCAACCACATAACACCAAGAGTCTTGGTCTCGTCAGAGCCGACTGTGGCTAATGGTACAGTGCCGGTGTTCTTAGCGGACAGCTCAGAGCAGTTTGAAAACCACTTTGCTAGTTCAAAACCAGCATTCTGAAGCACATGAGTTACTTCGGCTTGAAGCTCGTACAGTTTTTCGACAGAACTGGCTCCCGTCAGCATGTCGTCGACATAAAAGTCGTCCCGGATAACCCTTGCAGCAGTGGGGTGTGAGAGCACTGCCATTTCGCTTAACTTTGCCAGGCAACGTATAGCCAGAAATGGTGCTGGTGATGTACCGTAGGTGACGGTATTTAGGCGAAAAATTTGCAGAGGTTCAGACGGATCTCTTCTCCACACTATGAGTTGAAAGTTCTTGTCTGCTTCGCTTATCATTACTTGACGGTACATTTTCTTAATATCTGCTACAAGGGCAAATTTGTTAAGACGGAAACGAAGTAGCGTAGAATAAAGCTCTTCTTGAACAGTAGGACCAACCATCAAAGTATCGTTTAGTGATACTTGTGTGGATGTGCGACAAGATGCATCAAATACGACTCGCAATTTAGTGGACGTGCTCTGGGGACGCAGTACGCATTGATGTGGAATAAAGTAGTGAGGAGTATTTGGAATTTTGTTATCTGTCGGCGACATATGACCCAACAGAACGTACTCGTTCATAAATTCGAGATACATCTCTCGCAGCTGACTGTTGCCTGATAATCTTTTCTCTAGGGACAAGAAACGGCGTTTCGCAACTTCATAGGATGATCCTAGAGTCTTTGGGTCAGATTTAAATGGTAGGCGCACTTCAAATCGCCCTGTTGGCAAGACGACAGTATTTTTATTAAAATGTTCTTCGCAAAGTTGGTGCTCAGGAGTTAAAACTTTGGACCTGACGGGCAAATCTTCAATAGTCCAAAATTTTTGCAACGTGGCATCGATTGAGGATAAATCTTCCTCCTGATGGCCCTGGTGCATTACACTTTTTGCGGTTGATGGCGTACCACTGGTGCATCTTCCGGATACTATCCAGCCAAAAATCGTTTTTTGTAAGATTGGACAATCAGGACCCTGCTTGATTTGGCCAACCAACAGAAGCTCATAAAAGGATTCTGCACCAATCAGCATATCAATCCTTTGTGGCCTAAAGAAAATTGGGTCTGCTAGCTCTAAGTTTTTGGGAACCGTCCACTCGCTGGTATTCACTATGACGTCAGGCTGAGAACCAGATATTGTTCGCATAACCCAGAAGTCAGTCGAGAACTCTACGCAGTTGACACGTGACTTGACCGTAATGTGAACTTTTTTCTTTGCTTCCGCCTTAGCCTCCCCAATACCTCTCACATTTATAAGTGCGGCTTCCCTTTTGAGCTGCAGTCGCTGCGCTAGATCTTCTGTTACAAAGTTTACTTGTGACCCCGAATCGAGCAGTGCCCGTGCGAAAACGAACTCACCACTGTTTGTTTTGACTTGCACTATTGCTGTAGCCAAAATCACTCTATCTGAAGCCGCTGTGTGCAGGGCATGCGGCGCAGATGGCACGGTTGATGACTGAGAGAGTGATGGTGATTGTAAGGTTGTGCTGGCAGAGTACATGTGCAGAAGTGTGTGGTGTGAGTGGTTGCAAACTCGGCATTTTCTTGTTCGACAATCTGTAACTGTGTGACCTTTACGCAGGCAATTGATGCAAGCTGGCGCCGTTTTGGCGAAATTGAACCTCTCATGAACAGAGAGGGCTGAAAAAGGGCCGCATCTATCTATTAGATGATCCGCGGAGTTACAAAATAGACAAATTTGGGTTATTTGTTGATCGCGATGAGAAGCGACAAAGGAGTAATTGTTTTTACCAGCGGGTTTCTTTTGATTGTGTTGGCCAAACGTGGTTTCTTTAGCCACCATATGTTGATAACGTTGATTCAACGCGGCTTCGCACGTGGTCCATCGTGGAAGCTTATCATAATGCAATTGCTCTTCCCAGTTACTTTTGGTCGTCGGGTCGACTTTCCCCATAACAATGTGAATTAGAATACAATTTAAAATTGCTTCATCGTCACCAATGGACTTAAGCGAGTCATAGATTGCCGACACTGAGTCTATTAATTTTCGCAGAGCAGAAGCGGACGGGTGGGATATTTTTGGCAGTTCGAAAAGGGTTGATATATGGTTCAAAAATATCAGACAGTCGTTGTCGTACAGTTGCTTTAGCCTTGCCAAAGCTTTAGGGTAATTTTCGTCTGTTAATTGGAATGCGCCGACTACACCTAAAGCTTCACCAGACAAGTTTGATATGAGAATATTAAATTTCTCGATCTTTTCTAAAGTATTATCGTTATCTACAAAGGTCTCGAACAACCGTATAAAATTTTTAAATTCTGCATATTTTCCGGAAAAGGTTGGAAGAGCTACAGATGGAAGCCTGTGACGGTTTTGAGCTGGTATAAGAGGTTGCACCTTTGATGAGCTTTGGGAACGTGTCAATTTCGTAAGCGCCGCCTTGAGCATCGATTTGGATTTGATGCAGGCTTCCTCTAATTCTTCCCGAAAATGATCTTCTGGATCCTTTGCTTCGATTTTAAGTTGATAAATGCTCGCATTGTCAATATGGGTGCTTAGCATTTCGAGCCTGCACTCTAACTCGCCAGCTACCATTGAGATTTTTCCATCGGCTAGCTGCTTCTGTACGCGAACGATGCTGCTGAAGCAGACATCTCGCTTCCTACGAAGTTCTTCGACCAATTCCTTGCTCATGTTTCAATAATTATAATTAAAAATGGTAAGGTTGAAGAAGCTTCCGAGATTATGTATGTATATAGTCTATGTCCACTCAGTATGTATGTTGGCGGGAACAAATTGACTGATTAATTATTTGATTTATCCGTAAATATAAAAAAAAGGTTGAAAACCACGAAAAATGTTAAGGGCGAATTAGGTCCGAAAATGTATATGCCCACTCAGAAAATAGGGTACCGCGCACATATACGCTGATACACTGTTTAATTTATTTATTTAAAGGTTAAGAAAACCACGAAAATATTGAGGGCGAAACGGTTCGAAAATGTATGTGCCCACTGAGAATGTAGGGTATTGCGCACCTGTAGACTTGTTTACTCTGCTTTACTTATCAGTAGATATGAAAGGGTTGAGAAAACAACGAGAATATTTAAGGGCGAAAAAGATTCGAAAATGTATGTGCACTCTCAGAATGTAGGGTATTGTGCACCTATAGACTTGTTTACACTGCTGAGCTGCAGTGAACGAAAACAAAAAGAGAACCGATAACTAAGACATCTGGTGCAACGGCGTTTAAGAAGCTGGTGTGCGTGGGTGTGTGCATGTGGAGATTGCTATACTCTTACTTTTGTAAGCGCATGAGGGACCGGAGTTAAAATAAGAAATTTTGTCCACGATGATAACGGAGGAACGTTTATGCACTTTGTTGCTGATCAACCAAAAAACGTTTTATACGATTTTTATTTATTATGCGTCATTTAAGTGGTTCTCTTGTTAATTTGATGATAATTATATATAATAAGCCGCAGAAGAAATCTTGCAAGAGCGACGTAGTGTAGAGGTCAACTACGTGCCACCTTAGCTTTCAACAACTGCGCTAAATACCTGTGGGGCAGAATTGCCAATTTTTTCCACTTCCCTTTTGTCTCTTCCCATCAGTATGATTTGCGCAGTAGCTGAAGTGCTCCGTATAGAGTAGTGTAGCGATTAAACGGCAGAATACCAAAGCAGAGGAGATGTACAAGCAGCAAAATCCAATATACACGTGTATGTGCACAGCTGGGTAGTTATGCAGTAGCTGAGGTGCTCTGTATAGAGTAGCGTAGCAATGTAACGGCAGAAGTACCGACACCAGAACTGATGGGAATAACAGCAAGAGCCGATATGCACGTGTATGTGCACAGTTATGTTGGTTTGATAAGTTTCTTTTGTTTAAACGTTAATTTTTTTTTTTTTTTTTTTTTTTTTTTTAATATAGCCGTCGCGGAGATATTAAAACTCTTAACCAATTACGAGCCGACAAAAAACACTTTTACTCACAAATTAAGTCCCTGCTCGGGCGCCATGAAAAAAATTATAAGGTTTTTTATAATTTCGAGCACATGATCGTGCTCTACAAGAATTAATTGGGTCTTTGTATTTGTTTTCAATATGTTTAATGTGTATATAGATATATGTAGGCACTTCAATTTATGTTCAATTTTATCTTATAAGTTTATGTATAGTTTACAATAGGCCCTAAATTAGGTTAAGAGTTTTAATTCGAAGTGTGAGGTACGCGTGCGCTGCGTTGAAAAGGCGAAACGAAAAAGAACGATGTTTTGCCACGATCCAACTGCAGCAGCTCAGCCGTTGGATGCAGACTTCAATTCTCGCTCTCTTCTTTGAAGTCTGTTACACGTTACGATTTATATTCATTTCAATTTACTTCAATCGTTTTGGTTGCGATATACTTATGTATGTGTATTCATTTTTATCATACGTTAAATTTAATTAATTGGCGCGCGGAAAAAGCGCCAAC